>AWWV01014197.1:0-12792 GCA_001974805.1 Corchorus capsularis
GCTAGCCGATCCTCGCCATTCTCATCCAAATTGCCACCTGCACCGAGTAGAGATAAGATCAGAGAAGGATCTAGAAAGAAATAGTAATCAAATCAAAAAATTGAAAAAAAGGGAGCCGTTGATCAAAAGATCGTACCTCTCACCCCTTATGCCTATAAATAGGTCTGTAAGTTCTTGAAAAAGAGGGAGAAAAAGAAAAGGGGGAGGAAACTCTGTGATTTTGAATCTAGGGTTTGTAGGTTTGGGAATTTTTCTGTTTTGAAAAGATAATCACAAAATTGAAAGTCATGGATGGATTAAGGTCGGGAAATGGGTAGATGTGGGTCATTTTCGGCTAGAATCACAAGCTAGAAAGGTAGATCTGAAGTTTCATTTGAGTCAGAGGAAGAACTAGAAGATTCTAGTGGAGTTTCTTAGAGTTAAAACCATAGAATCGTAGAAAATTAAGAGAGGAAGTCATGATTTGAGGTTTGGAGTTTGTTTACGGAGGGATTCAGCGTTGATTACAGTAGAGAGGCTTAGAGGCGGCGCTGTGGGAATCACTAGAAAAGGCTAGGGTTTTGCAAGAGGAAGAAGAAGGGAGTGATATATAGTCCGTACGTACCGGAACGACGGCGTATTAAGTCAGCAGTCAGCAATTGTAGGTAATTTCTCCAACTCTTTTCAATTTAGTCCTTAAGTCTAGTGCATTTAAGCCTAATACGTCAGAAACTTTTATAATCAAGTCCTGAACACTATGAATTTAGGCAATTAAATCCTCCAGGTTTAATATTTTCATCAATTAGGTCACCGGATTTGGAAATTAATTTTAATTAGAAGCTTGATTAAGGGATTACATTATTTATTCAAATCATGTGACAATACTTGTCCATTTTAATCCTAATTTCCTAGGCTTGGGGTATTAATTTGAGGGTCTTACCAACCAAGTGGATAGTGCCCGAATAATACTCCTCATATAAACTTTTGGGTAAAATATGACTAAACCGGAACATATGCATCATGTGCACAATTAAAGTCTTAATCCAGTATGATTGAAGAAAATTAAGGGAAGCAAATCTTAATAAGCAAATCTTAATTCAGCGAAATGAAGGGACATAAAACAAATTAAGAGAAGTGAATCTTAATACATGGTAATTAGGAAAAGCAAGCAAGTTCAAAGACTTAATTTCATAAAAATTAAGTAAAGTCAACATAGATTTAATCCAAAGATGATTAAGTAAGACCAGCCAAAGGGCTTAATGTCAAGGAAAAAGACAGAAAAAGACTGAAACAAGACTGAAAGAGAAAACTGAAACAAGATTGAAAGAGAAAACTGAAAAAAGACTGAAAGAAAGACTAAAAGAAGACTGACTTATTTTCAAGGAAATTAGGTAAAAGAAGACTGGCTTAGTTTCAAGGAAACTAAGTAAAGAAAAGACTGGCTTAGTTTCAAGGAAACTATGACTGGCTTAATTTCAAGGAAATTAGGTAAAGGAAAGACTGGCATGATTTCAAGGAAATTAAGTAAAAAGACACATGCTTAATTTCAAGAAAGGAAATTAAGTAAAATAAAGAACTTAATTCAGGGTAATTAAGTAAGGTCAATAAAAGGCTTAATTCAGGGTAATTAAGAAGAATAAAGAACTTAATTCAAGGTAATTAAGTGAAGTCGATAAACAACTTAATCTAAAAAGAGATTAAGTAAAACAATAAAAGGGCTTGATTTATAAAAATTGAGTCAATAAAGGGAAGGAAATAATGAAGTGGCTTAATCTAAATAAAATTAAGTCGAAATAAAAGCAAATTGGCCTAACCCGGACAATTGAGTAAAGAAAATAAGTAACAATTTGGCATAAAACGAAGGACTAAGTAAGGTTAAGTATAAAGTTAGGCATGAAAAGACTAAGGCTTAAAAGGAATTAACCAACTATAGAAACCCGAAGTCAGTTCTAGACCAGTCAGTGTCGTCGTTTCGACGAGCGTAGTGGGGGTGCTAATCCTTCCCCACGCGTACCCGACTCCTGGACCATAGACTCTGGTTAAGCGGACTGTATTAAGTTTAGTATTACCTAATTAGGTTAATATTAGACTTAATAATTGGATAGGTGGCTAATCACACCTAGGTAAAAAAATATTAGTGGCGACTCCCCTTAAAGAACATAAAACAAAAGTTTCCCGCCGGGCCTTTCGCACGTTGCGACAGCTTGGCGACTCCACTGGGTCAATTAGAGAGTCAAACTGAACACTGGTTTAGAATTAACTAGGGTTGCATAATTGGTTAAGTGCTAATTGCCTTTTTCTTATCTATTCCTGCATATCTTGCACATGTATGTCATTCATTAATGAAGATGCATTCATACATATATATCTTGCTTAACCCCTTATCTGCTTTGTTGTCATTGGGGGTAGTTTAGTAATTTGGGTTGGGAGAGGTCAGCAAGGTTTGTTCGTTCCTTCACACGAGCACTAAGTAACTTGCATTTGCATTGTGCATGAGCTTACACCAGAGCTCTAACCCTTTTAGGAGGAGGCAAAGTAGCTAGCCCTCGTGTGACAATAGTCACCGTGCGGGTTTGTAGTGAACACCTCCACTCAGACTGAATCCTTTCCAGTGATCCTATAGTGGGTGAGGAACGAAGTCCTTACTAGCCTGAAATAGGCGACAGTAAGGACAGTTTGGGAACCTTTAGAACCATGAAAAGCCTCACCCAGCATGTAGATACCCTAATATTTGGCCCAGATAGAGCCAATCCCGTGATAATAAACCTAAGTACACAAAAGGAACATTTCTCACCTTTACTCTTATTTTTATCATGAATCTTGAAAAAGGGTAATTATATTACCCTAATAGATGGACTACCCGCCCACAAGAGCTTAATGTTCGAATTTTCAGAAACCAGAAAATGCTTTTGATTATCAAGGGCCCTTGTACATGTATTTATCTTTTTGAATGGAGCTTTACGTGTTACTAACCTCGTTTCATTGTTGTGTGCCTTTTTCTCTCCTTGCATTTGCATTCATAACAGGTTGATTCATCATTCAAGGTAGAGGAAGATGTTAACGGATGAGCTGGAATCCTATGTGCCTGAGCATCTGAGAGATAGTCACCCGGCCCACGTTCAGCATAGGCATGAGACAGCCCCGAAGAAATATGGGGATAATTTGAATGGGGAATTTCAATCAGAGGTGCCGGAAGAGATATACCTGGATTTGAAGCAGAATGATTACACCGAGCTTCATAAGCTATGGATGAGGATGAAGATGACTGAATCAGACTTTGAGGAAAAATATAGGGCAGTGGTTCAGCTTATGAAAGTGAAGGTAGATGACAACATGATCAGGGGAATGCTGCCATATTGGGATCGATCATACCGGTGCTTCACCTTCAATGAAGTCGATGTGGTCCCTACCATCGAGGAATATGCCCAGTTATTAAAGTTGAAGGCTATCAAGGCAGGATCTAGAGTCTTCATGAAGGGGAACAAGTCCACTGCAGTATCCACTTTGGCAGACCTTATCGTATAAAAAAGGCAATTTATGACAAGTATTGGAAAAGTAAGGGTTACTCAAATGGGTTAGCAGTGTAGTGCCTTATGGAGTATGTCAAGGAGAACCCAAACAACCCTCAGGGACAGAATGTTATGGCTGTGCTGGTCTACGGGATGGTAGTATTTCCCAGGGCATTAGGACAAGTAGACTCCTATGTGATCCATCTAGTGGACTCCATCTTGAGAGGAGATAACCCAGTCCCTGCTATTCTAGCTGAAACTATCAGGTCCTTGAATCATTGTCGTACGAAGGGAGGAAGGTTCCAGGGTTGCGCTCAGCTGTTGACTATCTGGTTCAAAGGACACTTCGAATGTATAGAGTCTCAGTTCACACTTCCGATCCACCAGTGGGTAAAGTCGAATCCTATACGGGAATATCTGGATAGCAAGTGGCCCAAAAACAAGACCAAAGCACAATGGATGAGATTCCTAGGGACCTTTAAAGCTGAGCAAGTTAATTGGATTGCTCCTTGGTTCTATACTAACTTTGTGGCTTACTGCTGTGGTCCCAACCCGTGGGTGCCTTTGTTTGGACTGTGGGGTGTCACAAGTTACTCACCCGTGATGGTTAGGAGGCAGTATGGTAGCAAGCAATTCATTCCAGCCACTCATGGTCTGAATAGTGTTGTCATCGTCTATGGGGAAGAGAATTCCAAGATAGAAGCTCAAGAGCTCCGAAAAACTCTCACACAAATGACTTTTGTGAGAAAGGGAGGAAGAGATACAAGAGTAACACCCGAATATCCTGATTGGCATCGGAAGAGATTAAAAGACATAAAGGTGCCTCCCCCTACAAATCTAGAAGCTGAGGTAGGGGAAGAAATGGAGGACATAGTTATGAAGCTAACAATGCAGTTGGAAAGGGAAAGGAATTGCACTGAAGCTTAAAGAATAGCAGAGATTAACCGAGAGTTATTGTTGAAAATAGAGGAGGCAGAAAAAAGGGCCGAAGAAATGAGCACCAGAAGCAAAGAAGCCGAAGAGGAGGCTAGAGGTGAAAGGAAGCTAAAAGAGAAAGCCAAAGCTCGACATCAAGAGCTGAAAAAGGATTTCAAGGCTGAATGCAAGGAGAGAACTAGTTTGGCTAAGAAGAACAAAGCTACCAAGATAGCAAACAGTTACCTCATGGAGAAATTGGACTTCGAAAGGGGAGAAAGTTCTGTGAAGGCGGATCAGCGGGTTCAGACTCTGGATCGCCGGTTGAAAAGAGCTAGGGAAGAAAAAGAAAAGGTGCAGGATGAGTTGAGAGCAGAAAAGATCAGGACAGAGGCAGCTAAGGCTCAGGCAGAAGCAACAGTGGAGTTCCATAAGAAAGCAGCTCAGATAAACCAGGAAGAATATGGAAAAGTGATTGGTACGCTCAAGAATTTGGAAGAAGAATGCGCGACACTACACACTTAGAATTGGACACTCCAGGATCAGAAATTCTTTCAGAAGAAGGCTTATGACCAAAGATGTGAGCAGATACGCTTCCTTCTGGACCAAATCAGGGTTGGGTTGCTCCAGGTAGAGGATATGAGGGATCAAGCCAAAGGTGTGTTACCATGCCTAGCACCATTAGGTCAGCGCCTTCAGCTAGTAGCCGATGCCTTGGAAGACACCGTCAGCAAATGCGATGAAGCCCTCGTCTACTTCAGACAGTTTGTGGGAAAATAGGGGCTCAGGACTTTGTAGTAATCTTTAATTACTAATTGCTTATGTAATTAAAGTTTATTTTCAGAAAAATAATTTAGTAATTTGTGGTTTTTAACTTCAGAACAATGGGTTGTAACCTTTAAGTTTTATTTTCGGAACTATGGTCTGTAATCATTAAGCTCAGATCCTCGAACGTTGGTGTGATATGGATGTTTGCAATCAATGAAGAAGTAGCAAGTTGTGGCAACATCAATGATTCCCAGCTTATTTTCTCTACCTTGAATAGCAAGTTAGTAGGATCATGCATCATGATATCATATGCATAAAGCCAAGAGCCTTGATTATTCACAGAATTGTAAATAGTCACGGATTTTGACTTGTGGAAGTTCCTACCAATTGTGGAGGGACCCCACTTCTTTGAAAATAGAATTAGTAGGTTCATGACATTCATGACATCATAAAACCAGGAGCCCTGATTATTCACAGAATTGTAAATAGTCACGGTTTTTTTGGCTAGTGGAAGTTCCTACCAACATGTGGAGGGACCCCACAACTTTAAAAATGGTAAATAACTTGGTAAATAAAAAGATTAATAATAGAATACTAATATCCAAACTCATCAGGTTTTAAAGATAGCTCCACCCAGGAAGATATATCAGCGAACTCAGCAGTACAATACCAGATCTCAGGCTAAGAAGATGGGGGATCAGACAGCAGAAATTCAGCAGTTGAGGGAAGAAATGTCACGACGGGATGAGGAAGCTAGGCGCCGAGAGGACGCGACCAATGCAAAGATGGACCATATGATGGAATTAATAACTGCCATGACTAGTGCGACTCCTAGGTGCTTAGGAGCTGGACAAACTATTGAAGCTGAGAATGTGCCATTCACAGGGGTAACAGTAGGCACCACTCAAGTCAACGTGCCCATCTTGTCATCAAGCCAAATCGACTTGCCCATCCCCCCTCCAGGAAGCTTGCCATTACCCACAATGGGAAGAAACAACCTGCCTCCGGGCAGTACACGCACCCCAACATGTCATCAACGGTGTTCGAGCCATCGCCACCTACTGTCCTACCATTCTCTAAAGGAGGAAAATCGGCACAAGAAGAAGTTCCAGTAGATTTTAGAGTCGAGGATGATCCAAGGAAATTGATCGAGGAATCCACCGAGAAGCTATGGGGAAGACTAGAGGAGAAATTCAAGGGGATTGGCGGTCAACAAGCATATTTCAAGGGTGTAGATAAGGTGGCACTGGTCACAGATTTGGTACTACCCGCAAAGTTTAAGGTTCTCGAGTTCGAGAAATTTGATGGAACCAAGTCACCAGAAGACCATGTCAATACCTATGTACGACAGATGCAGCCCTATTGCTCGGATTACGTGCTCATGCACTACATTCAGAGAAGTCTTGCTGGCTCATCTTTTAAGTGGTACAACAGGATAGACCCTAGTCAAGTTAAAACATGGAATGATATGGCCAATGCTTTCATAGCACAATACCGGTATATTGATGAGTTAGCTCGAACTCGAGAGACATTACACAGCATGAAAAGAAAGCCAGGAGAGACCATTAAGGAATATGGCCAGCGTTTCAAAGATATGGCACTAGAAGTTGACCCGTTGATGAAAGACACTGAAGTGGGCAACATTCTTCTGAAAACCCTGCCAAAAGAATACTTCCGTGAACTTTACCAAGCAGCAACGGATTCCTTCACCAGACGAATCATAGCCGGGGAAGCTTATGAAGCAGGGCTCAGAGCCGGGGTGTTTGAAGAAGCTGAGAAGAAAGGGCATGCAAAGAAAAAGGAGGGAGATACACATGAGGTGGGACACACCAGTTTTAAACCTAGAGGACAGGGGCAGCAATATAACCCCCGGAGTTATGAGTACGCTTACTCATATCAACCACGAGGATTTTATACTCCTCCACAAACCAATCAGTACCACTACCCTCATGATGGGAACATTAGTTCTACAACAGGGACTCCATTTAATCCTAGGCCAGTCAATACTGGGACTAGTGCGATTCAAGCAAATACCCAGAAGGCAGGGCCTACAAGGGAAAGGGTGCCCATAGATCCAATTCCTTACACATATACTAAGCTTTTTCCTCAGTTACTTCAACAGAACCTGGTCCAGAGGTTGCCTTATATGTACCCATTGAAGCCTCGATTGCCCGTATGGTACAACCCTAAAGCTCATTGTGACTTTCACTCAGGGGCAGAGGGGCATGCGACTGAAGACTGCCTAAAGTTGAAGTATGTAGTCCAAGATCTGGTTAAGAGCGGCAAGTTGCGTTTTGGAAACACAGTTCCGACCAGCCAGCGTCAAGGCCAAGAAAATACCCAAGTAACTATGGTAGATAGAGGAGAAGTTTTAAGAAGGAGGGTATCCGAGGTAGCAACACCATTTGGGGTGGTTTTCAAAGCACTAACCAAGGCAGAGATGATTGAGACAGGGGAATTCGGAAACGGGGATCATGAAGAAGTGTGTCCATACCATGGCCTAGTGCACGGGATTCGGCAGTGTCCATAGTTGAGAGGGAAACTACAGAGACTAATGGATGAGCATCGCATTGAATTCTATCTAGAGAAGAAGGCAGAAGAAATTGATGTGGTTTTAGAAGAATGCAATCATCCAAGCCAACCCTTTATCCCTAGGCCAATTCAGCCTTTTATCCCTAGGCCACCCACAGTGTTGCCACCCCATCTGCAAGCACCATGCCTGGTGGTGATACCACCACGACCCTTTTCCTATGAGAAAGATTGCCAAGTCCCTTGGAAGTATGACTGTAGCTATACTGTGCCACAAGACGACGAAGATTCAGTGAATATTACTGGGTAGGAGGAATGACCAGGAGTGGGATGATTTATTCTCCAGAAGACAAAGGAAAAAGTGTCCCTTTTGAAACAGGAGGTGAAAAGAGCCAGTCACCAGGGGAAGGAAAGGAAGGAGCAGTTGAGAAAGGTCAGTCATCAGAAGAGAGAAGTGATGAAGGGACCGCCAAGCCCATACCCGGCTTTGAAGCCGAAGAATTCATGAAGATTATCAAGTATAGTGAGTACAGCGTGGTGGATGCCTTGAGCAGGGTCCCGGCCAAGATTTCCATACTAAGCTTGCTCTTAAATTCTAAGGCTCACCGAAATGCACTACTCCGAGTCTTAAGCCAAGCCTATGTACCCCAAAGCATTTCAGTCAATGATCTAGATCGAGTGGCGGCAAACATAGCTGCAGAAGGATTCATAACTTTCTCTGAAAAAGAAATCCCAGAAGGAGGAAGGAAAGGGATCAAGGTGCTCCATATAGCAGTAAAATGCGGGAATATGGGCATGGGAGGAGTGCTTATTGATAATGGCTTAGCACCAAATATCATGCCGCTAAACACTCTGAAAGCTTTACCAGTAGAGTCCACTTATATCCATACCAACCATATGGTGGTTAGGGCTTTTGATGGAACCAGGAGAGATGTCATTGGAGAATTAGAGATCTGCTTGGAGATCGGATCAATTCCTTTCAACCTGATGTTCCAGGTATTGGATATCGACCCTTCTTATTCTTGCCATTTGGGGAGGCCATGGATTCACATGGCAGGAGCTGTACCTTCTACTTTACATCAGAAAGTCAAGTTTATGACTGCGGACAAGTTGGTAGTGGTAAATGGACAAGAGGATATGATAGTAGCCCAGACAAGCGCTACTCCATATGTTGAATCTGCAGAACGGTCCTACGAATGCTCTTTTCGGGCTTTCGAGGTCGATCATTTTAAGGAACCAAAGGAGGGTGCGGTTATGGCTATACAAGTAATGAAGAAATACGGCTGGAATGAGGGTCAAGGTCTAGGCCGCAATTCCCAAGGAAGGACAAGGGTAGTTGAAGACCTCCAGATAAATCTAGGCTTTTGATTGGGCTTCAAACCTACTGCAAATGATCACTAGATGTTGGCTGACGCGAGGAAGATGAGAAGAGCTGAGAAGTTGGGTATACCCTTTGGAAAAGAGGTGAAGATGGAGATACCGCCTTTGTCGAAAACCTTCAGATCAGCTGGGTGGGTCAATAGGGAAAAGAATCAGCAAGAGAAGGAAGAGGTTTGTCAGAAGATAGCTGAGCTCACCATCAATGCAATCACAGAGGAAGCGGCAAGACCATCTTCATGGATCTACCCTTTGGTTGCAGGAGAAAAAGTTGGCGACTGGGAGACTTTTGAATGTGCCGCTGCGACGGCTGAAAGCTCAATGTAACGAATCAATGACTAAGACAATTATGAGTTTGTAATCAAGTAATTTTGCCTGTTTGAACTTGTCATGTTAAACTTTTTATCATGAGTAATGAAATGCAATGCATATTTCAAGCCCACATTCTAGTCTCATATCTCATTCTTTATTCATTTTATCACTATTATTTTTTTATATAGATATATATATATAGCCTTTTATTGTTATATTTCAGGCCGAATAATGATGAATGCAAAGACGCTTCGGACGAGTCAGGATTTGACTTTGAGAGGCCTATCTGTACTGGTAAGCTAAACAATGAAGACATCGAGGATCAGACCCTATTATCAGACCTCTTGAGATTAGTTGCACAAGACGAGAAACAAATTATACCGCATAAAGAGCCCATAGAATTGATTAACTTGGAAACCGAAGAAGATCCTAGAGAAGTTAAGATCGGTACAACCCTACTAGAAAAAGATAGACAGGAACTAATAGATCTACTGAAGGAGTTTTCAGATCTGTTCGCTTGGTCTTATCAGGACATGTCGGGTTTGGATCCAGAAGTAGCAGTTCATCGGTTGCCTACAAAAGCAGATATGAGGCCAGTAGAACAAAAATTGAGAAGGATGAAACCAGATATGTTGTTGAAAATAAAAGAGGAAGTAGAAAAGCAGTTCAATGCGGGTTTTCTTCAAGAAGCCAAATACCCGGAATGGCAGGCCAACATAGTGCCAATACCAAAGAAATATGGGAAAGTAAGGATCTATGTGGATTAGACTGATCGTGTCGTCAGCAATCATAAAATAATCCCCACAAAATCCTAACTAAGTAGATAGGGCAAGTAGGGGTCGAATCCCACAGAGAAGGGTAGTAAACTTTATCCCAAGAGTAAATCTTTTCTAGAGATTACTTTTAAAACAGAAAACAAGGGATTAAACAGATTAATTAAAAAGAAAGCAATAAAACTAAAAACAAAACAAAGTAAATTAAATCTAGATCTGTAGCAAATTAAGAAAGCAGACAATAATTAAAAGGTATACTTCTTCTCCAGTGGTAGAAATCAATCAAATTAACTATGGTGCCTTGATTTAAAAGATGAATTTAATATTTTCTTGTCGATGACAATTGGTCTAGGGAAACCCTAACATGTATATTAGATAAAAGGTCTCTTTTCCAGCTTAATTTATCCCTTTTATTCCTTCAGCAATCGATTACCTTTTTAGGGCTTAAAGATTACTTAAGAACAAAGCATTAAGAACAATTTTCACACATGCATAACAAGTATAACCAAACCCATAGTTTTTCAACCATAAGGTTTACCAATCCCATTGGATGTTTCTTAGACTGACCCCCAATTTGTTACTATAATCAAACTTGAGGTTTTAGCTCGTAAACTTGATTTAACTATAGATCTATCAAATTATATCAATAATCATCAAGATCATAAAATAAAGCAGAGATTTAGCAAACTATCAATCTAGAACAAATATCAAATTATAAGCACACAAACCTCACCATAATCAATTGATTAGATTCACCAAAGGATAAGAAGTATTTAGGGTTTAGCTACCCATGAATTTGGAAAAATCCATGAGAGGCATAAGAAAACTTACAAAACTTGAAGAGGCAAAATCTCCTTCTTGAAATCTCCTAGGGTTGCCGCCCCTCTCTATGCAAAGAGAAGGTGCGGCACCCTTAGCCTAAAACTAGAGAAGAAAAACTAGAATATTTTCTAAGAAAAAGATGAAAGAGAATTGTGTATATTGTATATGTGTGATTTGTGTTACAGGAGGTGGCTATTTATAGTGGAGAAATAACCTAAAGACTCCTATTGGACTTAGGAAAAGAGGGTAGGACGTTCTAGGCTTAGAGTAATCTTCAAATTTGGTCTAGAGCCTTCCTAGAGTAAAATCCAAGTCAAAATAGGATTCTGGATTTTTCTGGATTTCTGCAGAAACTTAGACTTGATATTCGGGCTTGAAGATGGCAGATCTGGGCTTTGTAGTTCAAAAGAAAGTTGTAGAGCTCGAAGTCAGCTTTCCAACGGTTACTCATGGGCTTAAAACGGACATCTGAGCAGAAAGTTATGGCCTTTCTACGAAGACTGCGCCAATTCCTACTCCAAATAGGACTAGTTACGGGAAATTACGGGATTTGGATAATTCCTTTGGATATTAAGCCCACAAATTGGGATTTTAACTCCAACTGTTGACTTCTATGGGCTAAGTATTATCCCATATAAATTATCCAAAATCCTTAACTTCCGGGCTTCTTCTGGGCTTGGCTCCAATCCTTTGGAAATAAGCTCCAAATCTTCAATTCTTGCTTCTTGAAATAATTCTTCTTTGCTCCTTAATTCTTCAAAATATCTTCAAGCACGAACTTCGCATCTCCAAATGTATACTCAAAATTGCTAAATCCATATTTGAGTAAAAAGTCACCAAAATAGCTCCAAAAAGAGTGAAAAACAATAAGTTTTCACTTTTCTTGTCTTCAAGACCTAAAAACACAAATACTTGCAGAATAGGGTGAAAATACATATAAAAGTGGCAAAAAGTATATAAAAATAGCCATAAAAATATGCATAATTTTGGCTCGATCATATTTTCCCCCACACTAAATCTTTGCTAGTCCCTAGCAAACTAGTGTAAACAAACTATGAAAAACAAGAATTAAAGCTAAGTAATCTTAAGCTAATGCACTTATGTTCAAATCTTTTGAAAAACTTTGAATACATACACATATCAAGGATCAATTCAATTATGAAATTAGATTGACAAAGAATATTAAGAGTATCCAATCCAATAGATTAAGATATAGCAAGCATCCTTATTCTTAAGTAACCATAATCAAAGTAGCTCTAATCACTTATCATTCATTACACCTATAACTACTTTTTCCTATAAGCTTATGCCTTCATCTTTATCTCTACTACTCAAACAATTGCATATCATGAATACAAATCAAGAATTCCGTATGGGTTATAATGATTTTCAAAGGATAAGTTTTTTAAAAAAGTGAGGTTACTAACCTCAAAGTGTTCATGCTTAGGGGGTTACTAACGCCCTTTATTTTAATTTTGAGGCTACTAGCACTCTAGAGGGACAATACTTCTGCTGATCCATGCCTCTTATCCTCTTCCCAAGGGTTACTAACTCCTTTTGTTTAAAGAGAAGAGTGACAACAATGGATTTTTTTTATTAATTTTTTTTTCAATTTTTAAGGCAGAAGATATCTCTTCTCCTCTTGCATGAAAAACACTTTTTTTAAAAATGGTTTTTTTTAACTTACCCTTTTTATATAGATTAGTCCCCCACACTTATTCTTGACATTATCCATAACATACTTTTATCATAATCGTAATTTTCCAATAAAAAATTTTAAACATCAAGTTCTAGAAATAGGCAATCAC
>AWWV01014199.1:0-25864 GCA_001974805.1 Corchorus capsularis
ACATAAGAAAACTTACAAAACTTGAAGAGGCAAAATCTCCTTCTTGAAATCTCCTAGGGTTGCCGCCCCTCTCTATGCAAAGAGAAGGTGCGGCACCCTTAGCCTAAAACTAGAGTAGAAAAACTAGAATATTTTCTAAGAAAAAGATGAAAGAGAATTGTGTATATTGTATTTATGTGATTTGTGTTACAGGAAGTGGCTATTTATAGTGGAGAAATAACCTAAAGACTCCTATTGGACTTAGGAAAAGAGGGTAGGACGTTCTAGGCTTAGAGTAATCTTCAAATTTGGTCTAGAGCCTTCTTAGAGTAAAATCCAAGTCAAAATAGGATTCTGGATTTTTCTGGATTTCTGCAAAAACTTCGACTTGATATTCGGGCTTGAAGATGGCAGATCTGGGCTTTGCACTTCAAAAGAAAGTTGTAGAGCTTGGAGTTAGCTTTCCAACGGTTACTCATGGGCTTAAAACGGACATCTGAGCAAAAAGTTATGGCCTTTCTACAAAGACTGCGCCAATTCCTACTCCAAATAGGACTAGTTACGGGAAATTACGGGATTTGGATAATTCCTTTGGATATTAAGCCCACAAATTGAGATTTTAACTCCAACTGTTGACTTGTATGGGCTAAGTATTATCCCATATAAATTATCCAAAATCCTTAACTTCCGGGCTTCTTCTGGGCTTGGCTCCAATCCTTTGCAAATAAGCTCCAAATCTTCAATTCTTGCTTCTTGAAATAATTCTTCTTTGCTCCTTAATTCTTCAAAATATCTTCAAGCACGAACTTCGCATCTCCAAATGTATACTCAAAATTGCTAAATCCATATTTGAGTAAAAAGTCACCAAAATAGCTCCAAAAAGAGTGAAAAACAATAAGTTTTCACTTTTCTTGTCTTCAAGACCTAAAAACACAAATACTTGCAGAATAGGGTAAAAATACATATAAAAGTGGCAAAAAGTATATAAAAATAGCCATAAAAATATGCATAATTTTGGCTCGATCAGTCTAGCACTTGCACTTTAGAATCCATGTTAGTTTAGTTATGAGATGTCCTTTGGCTTAAGCGAGCATTTCATTATCTCATTCCATTTTTATTTTAATTAGCTCATCCAAAAATTGCGAAAAACCAAAATTACAAAAAAGAATTTCATTTTTCATTTGTTTGTTTACATCACATTTTTGCACAAATACCAAAAAATAGTTTACATTTACAAATTCCATTAATGAGTGCAACAACAGGCCTTTCCATTTGTTTCCTTGCCTGCTGTTTTTCCTTTTCCTTTCCCCTTTTTGTTTCTCACCTAGGTTTGGAATCTTCAAGTTGCTTGAGACAAATCGTTGGGTATTTGAGCCAGCTACTAGTGGACCTTTGATAATTTGCTAAAATGATGGGAAGCCAATGCAAAGGAAAGGCCATATGGGAAAGGACCCATGTCCAAGGATGTAAGCAGAACAAGGCATACACACCAAATTTTTGTGCAAATGCAGAAGTGGTAGCAACAGAGAAACAAGGGCAGGTGCAGTAAATGGATAGTAATTAAGACAACATGCACCAAGGATCTAAAAGAGCAACAACTAGCAAGAAACTAAATGCATTACACATTTTGACAACCTTCTTCCCTACATGGTATTTCAAGCAGGATTGCATGCGTCAAAGCTCACAAAGAAGAAACAACAGGGACCATTAATGACAGAATCCTGGGCACTTTGATACATATATGCTAGTTTCATGAATATTGCAAACATGGCAGCAAGAAACACCAAGTTATTCTCAATTTCAAACCCAGAGCATCGAAGGTTAAAAGTGCAATATTTGTAGTGTGAAAATGTTCCTAAGTAGATAAATCAAGCCAATTGCAGGACAGCTACCTCACAGGAAATGAATGCAGTAATCCAAAGCAACAAGGAAGTGCAAAATGGAATCATGCAAGTTGCAAGTGAATTCAGTGCGTGTAAGTGCATTGTAACTGAATTGTCATGAAAAAGGGGGTTTGAACTACATCAGGCAGAATCCAACTAAGGGGCAATTCAACAAACAATTTCCCAAGCATTTAATCGCCAGTCAACAAGCATGTGAAACAAAGAGCAATTCTACAGGCAAATTCATCTCAAGTATCTCACAGCAAAGCCATATATCAGATTCAACATCACAATTTAGTAAGTTACCGAGTGAGATCAAAAACGAAATGTAGTATCAAGTAAAATGTAGCAGGTTCATGCAAAAGCCCAACACGCAAAGCAGGGGATTAAAACGCAAGTGGCATCGGTTCAGAAGATGAATTGGGTGCACAAAAGAACAAAATTGCAAAAAGAGAAGAGAGAATCCGTACCTGCCAACTCATCCCGTTTGCAACACAAATTTCATCTGCAAGGAAGAGAGTGGAACGTGAGACAACAAAACAGACAAAAATGACACCTGCACAAAAGGACGAAACAGGGGAAGGGAAGAGGAAATTTCTTGGAGCAAGCTACAACAATTTGGAGGGGTACAAAAGCAGGAAAATAACAAAGAGAGAGGGGAGTTTTTGGAGGAAGAAAAAGTTTAGAGAAGGGTTTTAGGAGGCACATAGAGGCGAAGAGCTATAGTGGGGAGAAGTTTAGGGTTTTTGGAGGTAGTGAAGAAAAAAAGAATCAGTAGAGTCTAAAAAAAGGGGGAAAGCAGAGGGTTATAGAAAAGAAGCTACTGTTAGAAACAAAAGGAGGCTTCTAGCTTTTAAAGAGAGGGATAGGCAGTAAAAGGGGAGGAGAGAAGCATTGTAGGGTTCTGTGACTTTTTACAGCAACAAAATACTTCAAAGTCTTCCATTTTCTCCATTAAACGAAAAGTAAAAATCCTTCGTTTTTTAGTTGCCATTTTCGCTCAAAGTTCATCAAAAATAAAGAAGTAAGAAGCAAATCAGAGAGTCAACAGAGGGAGAACAAGCTCGGGTTACAAAAGTTTGGGTTTTCGATTTAGAGGTATCTTGGGCGAAATTGAGTTGAGGGTTTCAAGAGTGAGCAAGGGCAAGGAAGGGTTCATAGAAGTCGGAATCGGGTTTCTGCCACCGGGATTTGGGAAGTTCAAAGCTTTGTTAGTTAAAGGTTTCGGTTCGGAAAATTAATTAGTGTAAAACGAAGAGAGAAAGGTGAGGAGCAACATACCTTGACTTCAAGTTGATACGGTGGTCGGATTGTCGGGATCGGAAAAGCTAAGTGGGGTTCGGCTAAGCTTCATTTGAAGCCATTCTCGGTGGCTTTTGGAGAAAGTGAGACAAGGTTCGAGCTCAGGAGGTTTCAGTGATGAAATCTGGAAGTTTTAAGTTTCATCGGAGCTCCGACAGAGCTCCGACGTGGTGGTTTGAGCGGTGGCGGCGACAGATCCGGCTAGGGGAAAGCGGAGCTGGGAAGAAGATAAAAGGAAGGCTTTCGAAAATAAGAAAATGATGCTTTTATACTAAACCCTAGTTCATGATCCAAACCTACCCGGTCCAAAGATGACCCGGCCCGCGTGCGCAATCCGAATTTGAGTATGGTTTTCTTGGCTTCTTTTCCTTTTAATGCATTTGGGCCTCACTGGTTATTTGTTGTGCTCTTATGCATTTGGGCCTGTTTTGGGTTTTAGTTAGACATGTAGATTAGTTGTTGAGTCATTACTCTTGGGCTTAAATTAATTTTGAAGTTTAGATAGATTTAGCTTCTATTTAGTTTTAGTTTCAATTCGTAATAAATTTAATTAAATTTCTAATTTAGTAATTAACTTAGAATTAGTTTACAATTGCTTAATTTAGAGTTAATTAGGCTTTAAAATCAATTAAATTAGTTCATTTGCATCCATAAAAAGGTGTTTTTAGCTATGACGGGCAAATCTCGGGTAAAGGTGCATGAGCACGACCTCTCGGGATTTGCTCCGAGATCGATCGGCTTTCACGAATATCCCTGGGGGGCCGTGCTAGGTTCGTGGGGGTCTACTCGAGTAAACCCCTTTTTATTGATCAAATAATAAAATCAACACTTTGCATTCATCATCTGGATTCATGCATTAAGTAAAAGTTAGGGAAAATTGAAGAAAATCCAAAAAAAATGAAAAAATAGAAAATTAAAAGATGTAATAAAATTTGTTTTGAAAAATGTTTTTCAACCATGTTCTCTTATTCAATTTTTGAAAAATTAAAAAAATGGTAATCAAAGAGTTTCAAGGTAAACATTTTCAAAGAGAACATTTTCTGTTTAAGCAATTCCAAGAGAAGACTTTTGGAAAATGAAAGTTTTTAGTAATTCCAAGAGAAGACTTTTGGAAAATAAAAGTTTTAGAAATCCAAGAGAAGACTTTTGGAAATTAATAAAATGTTCAAGTTTTGAAAAATAAAAAATGGTAAAAAAATTTTGACACAGCATTTCAAACTCCCTTTTTGAAGAGAAAAGGGCCAACAAGAGAACAAATAGTGAAAGAGGATTGAAAGTTGAATTAATCGACGATCGTTCGATTATATTCTTCAAAATTCTCGACATTCAAATCTTTTGTCAAAAAATGGTTTCCTTTTTCTTTTACAATATTTTCTTTAATAATCAAAATATAGGATTAAAGATTAAAAGCAACCAGTTTTTCTTTCGACCCAGTAGATTAACTTCGACTTAGAGGTACCGTCATTTGATGGGCGCTTCGGGGGTGCTCATCCTTCCCCGGGTGTAACCGACTCTCGAACATAGATTTAGGTAACAAGACCGGACCTTAGGTTTAGTGGGTCCCATGCCAAGCTTTGGAACCATTAGACTGGTTAGGTTAATTAGTAGGTGACTAATCACACCTATTAATTTGATTAGTGGCGACTCCATATAGGTATCAATAGGTTTCCTATTTTAAGTCGTTTCAGCGGTAGGGTTCGGGACCCCGGACTCGCACGTTGCGACACTTTGATAAGCATAAAATTGACTCTTCAAACTCTTCAATCACGAACATGATAGCTCCATTCTTCGTTCAAAACATCCTTGGAAAATACTTGTGTCATAAATCATCCAAAAAGGCTCTAAAAAGATACAAAATTGATGATTTTGCATTTTTCTTCTTGTCAACACCTATGAACACAAATATAACCAATATAAGGCATAATCAAGCATAAAATACCCAAAAAGCATAGGAAAATGACCATAAAAAGATGCATAATTTTGGTCTGACCATATTTCCCCCACACTTAAGCTTTGCTAGTCCCTAGCAAACTAGTGTTAATCCTAAGAAAACAAAAAAGGTTAGTCCTAAACTAAACAACTTATTGATTCCACTTTCATAGGTGTACGGCGGCACTTAGCTCGTGACGCAAGCCATTTCAACCTAAGACTGATGGAGGTACTTATGAGGTGTTATGTCACCTGAGGGTTTTTTTAACTAGAACGATACCCACAAACATTATGTAAACATTGACTAGAAACATCAAACTTTAAGAAAACAGAGTACTTCTAACAAATTAAGAATTTAATCTACATTTTCTAATCAAATGCAATATAAGTTAGTAAAAATACAAAGACCATAAAATTCAAATCAACTATGCACAAAACCATTCCAATCAATAATGTAATTTTTAAGATCAACATACCTTTGATGATTTTGACAAGGAAAACTTACCATAAGCTTGTATTTACATCTATCTCCAAAGAAAAAGTAATATCATGGATATTCATCAAAGATTAGAATGGGTTAAAAAGGGTGGCTTATTTTTAAGAAAACAAGGTTACAAACCTTAAAAATGTCCATGATTAGGGGTTACTAACTCCCTTTTTCTTTTGAGGTTACTAACACTCATTTTTTTTTCAGAGGGACAATACTTCAGCAATCCATGCCTCTAAACCTCTTTTAAGGTTACTAACCTTATTTATTTATTTATCTTTTTTTTTTAGAAAAAGAGTGACAACTATGGAAAGATCTGATACGAATCTAGTTGTAATTGGTCCAAATCCACCTTAGAGACCCGCCTAAGATTAACTTGAATCACCAAACTTCTAGATGTGTATGTCGACAATCTTCACTTGATAAATCTTCCTTCGTTCGTCGGCCTTAGACCTCCAAGTCGACCTGCACTTGAACACCTAAGATCACAAGTTTCACAAACAACCAAGCAATCACAACCTAATTGTTTGCTATGACTCTACAAGATTGAAGAACCCTAAGTTTGCTCAAACTAGAACAATGAAGCTAAGATAATCAATTTGGGAAAATAATCCTCAACTTTATTAATCAACTCAACTTATGTTTACAAGAGGGGGATGGTCCCTTTATATAGTAGTAGGGGACGCATAACCCTTCTCCTAAAACTAAAAGGAAAACATTACATAAAGGAAGGAACAAGGAAATAGCCTACTCCTTGTCCTACTAGGAAAAGTAAATAACATTAAGCAAGGATTGGACTTAGTCAAACAAGGTCCAAACCAATGTCTTCTAAACTAAATAAATAACTAATCTAAGATAGCATAAAGGCCCAAGAGGCCGAATTACACAATGCCAAAGTCTAATGCTCATCGATTTCAAGTAAGGTAAACACCTTGGAATCGATGGGAATATTCTTGGTGATGTCGACTTCAATGCCTTCCAAATGTTCTTCAATGGACTCTAAACCTCCAAGATGAGATCTAACAAAGCCCAATAAAGCTTCCTTGAACCTTTTAGCCCGTGCCTTAGTCATTGGACCTTGCGGAATGGCTAAAGGGTCAAAAGGTCGATCTTGTCCGGATGGCCCAATCGATGGCCGGTTGTGGCCGGACATGTCCATGTCGCGTGGCCAGTGATGGCCGGGCATCTCCGGGTCGCGTGGCCGGTGTTGGCCGGGCTTCTCCATGTCGCATGGCCGGTCACTCGCGCCTCCAACTCCATCTCCTCCAAGCTAGCATCGATGACATCTCCTTGATCTTCATTGGCTCCAATGTGTTCTTCTAAGCCATGATAAGCCCTTGGCGCATCATCCCCTCTCCCTTGAAGAGGATTTGTCCTCAAATCTGCATCACTATCAAAGAAGGATAAGTCTGAAACATTAAAAGTAGCACTTACATTGCCATATTCACTAGGAAGATCTAGCTTGTAGGCGTTGTTGTTGATACTCTCCTAGACTTGGAATGGACCATCTCCACGAGGTAAGAGCTTAGACTTTCTCTTTTTAGGGAACCTTTCCTTCCTTAGATGCAACCAAACCCAACCCCGGGTTCAAAGATGACTTCCTTGCGCCCTTTGTTAGCATTCTTCATGTAGTGTTGTGTCTTCTTCTCAATTTCAGCTCGAACCCTAGCATGAAGCTCTCTAACATAATCGGCCTTCTTTTGCCCATCCATGTCGACTTGCACACTCAAAGGTAAACTCAACAAATCCAATGGGGTTAAAGGATTAAAGCCATACACAGTTTCAAAAGGTGAATATCCAGTGGTGCAATGTATGCTTCTATTATATGCAAATTCGACATGAGGTAGACAATCCTCCCAAGTTCTTAAGTTCTTTTTAATTAAAGCCCTAAGCAAAGTAGACAAAGTCCTATTAACTACCTCGGTTTGACCATCGGTTTGAGGATGACAAGTAGTAGAAAATAACAACTTAGTACCTAACTTAGCCCATAAAGTTCTCCAAATGTGACTTAAGAACTTAGCATCTCTATCACTTACAATCGTTCTAGGCATTCCATGTAGTCTAACAATTTCCTTAAAGAACAAATTAGCTACATTAATGGCATCATCCGTTTTAGTACATGCAATAAAGTGAGCCATTTTAGAAAACCTATCAACAACCACAAAGATAGAATCTTTACCTCTCCTAGAACGAGGTAAACCTAACAAAAAGTCCATGCTAATATAAGTCCATGGTTCATGAGGAATAGGCAAAGGAGTATATAATCCATGCAGTTTAGATGTAGATTTAGCTTGCAAACAAACAATGCAACTAGCAACATACTTTCCTACATCATGTCGCATCTTAGGCCAAAAGAAGTGTTCATGCAATATATCATATGTTCTATCAACTCCAAAGTGACCCATTAATCCACTTCATGCGATTCCCTCAAGAGCAATATGCGCAAAAAGCAAGAAGGCACACATAATCTAGATTTCTTAAACAAAAATCCATCATGCTTGTAATACTTCCCAAATCCAGAATTTTCACATGCTTTAAATATTTCACTAAAGTAAACATCACTAGCATATAATTCCTTAATATACTCAAAACCAAGAAACTTAGAATCAAGCATGGAAAGTAAGACATACCTCCTTGATAACGCATCGGCTACCACAACATAAGGAAAGCTCTCGATGAACTCACTCCACTTAGCATGGCTCTTGTTTAGGTTTTGTTGGCCTCTTAAATACTTTAAGCTCTCATGATCCGTATGAATCACGAATTCCTTAGGCCAAAGGTAGTGTTGCCAAGTTTGCAACGCCCTCACAAGAGCATACAACTCTTTGTCATAGGTTGGATAGTTCAAGGCAGCCCCATTCAATTTCTCACTAAAGTATGCGACGGGCTTCCCACCTTGCATTAAAACAGCTCCAATTCCAACCCCTGATGCATCACATTCAATCTCAAAAGTATTGTTAAAGTTAGGTAAAACAAGCAAAGGAGCATTAGTTAGTTTATCCTTCAACGTCTCAAATGCTTCTTGTTGTTCATCTCCCCACTTGAATGGTGCATTCTTCTTCATGACACTTGTAATAGGGGCGGCTAAGGTGCTAAAGTCCTTAACAAACCTCCTATAGAATCCGGCTAGTCCATGAAAAGATCTCACTTGTCCAACGTTGGTGGGTGTTGGCCATTCTTTGATTGCCTTGATCTTTTCCTCATCAACCTCTATACCTTGCGATGAAACCACAAAACCAAGAAAAACAAGCTTGTTTGTGCAAAAGGTGCACTTCTTAAGGTTAGCATATAATTTCTCAACCCTAAGTACATCTAACACACATCTTAGATGCCTAACATGCTCATCTAGGTTTCGGCTATACACAAGTATATCATCAAAATAAACAACAACAAACTTGCCAATAAAAGCTCTTAAAACATGATTCATTAATCGCATGAATGTACTAGGTGCATTAGTCAATCCAAAAGGCATAACTAACCATTCATACAACCCTAATTTAGTTTTAAAGGCAGTTTTCCATTCATCACCCTCTTTCATGCGAATTTGATGATAGCCACTCTTAAGATCAATTTTAGAAAATAAGCAAGCACCATGCAATTCATCAAGCATATCATCTAATCTAGGAATAGGGTGACGATACTTTACCGTGATGTTGTTTATTGCCCTACAATCAACACACATTCTCCAAGTCCCATCTTTCTTAGGAACAAGCAACACAGGAACGGCACATGGAGAAAGGCTTTCACGCACAAAACCTTTTTGAAGTAGCTCACCAACTTGTTTCTCCAGTTCCTTTGTTTCTTAAGGATTTGTCCTATAAGCTGGCTTATTCGGAATTTGCGCCCCAGGGATGAAATCGATTTGATGTTCAATCCCCCTAATTGGTGGTAAACCACTAGGAATCTCCTCAGGAAACACATCTACATAATCACTCAAAAGAGAAACAATGTTGCTTGGAAGCTCGCTTTCCAAGTGGTTAGTGACTCACAAGTGTATATTTAAGCAAAAGCAAGATCAAAACAGAATTATCATTCAAGGCTTCTTTAATCTCACTCTTAGTAGCTAAGATACACTCTTTATTAATCTTTTTAGAACTAGCATGCTGGACTATATCGCAAGGAGCATGATTAGTCTTCTCTTTAGTCCTAAATTCCGAATCTATCTTAGCAAAATCCTCTTTCAATTTCAATTGATCTTTTAAAGCCTCTTGAGGTGATAACGAAATAAAAGTAAAGTGCTTCTTACCACACATGAGAGTATATTGGTTCGTCTCACCATCATGTTGAACTTTGTTGTCATATTGCCATGGTCGTCCAAGTAGTACATGGCATGCTTGCATGGGTAAGATATCGCACAATACATCTCCTTTGTACCTGCCCAAACAGAGAGAAACTAAAACTTGTTTGTTAACCCTAATTTCCTCCTTATCGTTGATCCAACCCAAACTATAAGGTTTAGGGTTTTTTGTAGTGGGTAATTGCATCTCCTTCACCAAATAAACACTAGCTATGTTTGGACAACTCCCACCATCAATAATCACACTACTAGGCTTCCCATTCGCATACATCCTAGTATGAAACAAGTTCTCCCTTTGGTTGTTCACATCATCTTTCACATAAGCACTCAAAGTTCTCCTAGCAACTAAACTTCTAAGTGCAAAACCGTCACCATCATCACTATCATCATGCGCATCTCCTTCATCATCTCCATCACCACTTGATCCAAGCGCAATATATTCATCTTCACTTACAATCTCGCCATTGTCATTAGTGAGCATGACTTTCTTGTTAACGCAATCTCTTGCAAAGTGTCCATATCCTTGACACTTGAAACACTTTACATAGCTTTTAGAAGATGAGCTAGATGAAGATTTAGAATCGGTTTTAAGGGTCATAACCTTTTGCGCAGACTCCTTTTCCTTTGATGACTTGTCATCCTTCTTGATTGGAGTTTTCCATGAGCTTGATGATGATGATGTAAAGCTCTTCTTATTCCTTTTTACTTGGCTTTCGGCCTTCAAAGCATGTTGAAGCAACTCCTCAACCTCATAGTGTTGTTGCATCTCCACAATATCATGAATTTCTCTATTCAATCCCGCCAAGAATCTAGCTATAGTAGCTTGTGGAGCTTCATCGATCTCGGCCCTTGACATCAACAACATCATCTCGGAGTAGTATTCATCAACACTCCTAGTTCCTTGTCTCAAAGATTGCAACTCTTGGTAAAGACCATTAGTGTAAAAGCTTGGAACAAACCTCTTCCTCATATAACTCTTTAGACCTAACCAAGTGTTGATTGGCCTTTCCAAGTTTCTTCTTCTTGTTTGCACCAATTGATTCCACCAATTTAAAGCATTCTCTGTGAATTCAAGAGTAGCAATTTGTACCTTCTTTAGCTCGGCATGAGGATAGTAATCAAAATACATATCCAATTTGTACCTTTGGCTTGTGCTCTCGTGTTTGTACTCAAGTCCTATGGATTGGCGGTCCACTACTCTCTTAATGATCTCACAAGATTTGCCTTTTACTAGCTTCAATAGGCCTAATAAGAGCAACTCCTAGAGCACTCCTTTCTTCTCGTGACCTACTTGAGGAACAAACAATTAATAGCAAAGTTATTTGTGAATCAAAAGAAAAGTGATCTTAAACCAAACCAAACCACTTAATGCAGGCTCCTTATGTCGAAATTCTTCTCCAAAGTTGCTGCACAAAAACTCAATTCAAGCATAAATCACAATATCAAATCGGTTAGCATAAACCCTAGTACCACTTGTCTCCTATTTTGTACCACTTGAATCCAATAGGGTTTGTAACCTGAAATTCTTCAAATCAAATCACAATTAAAAGCAAAAGCAATCCAAGGATCCCAATTCACAATCGATTAGAGTTATTGCAACTAATTAGATCAATTGCACAAGAAAACCCTAATTCCCAAATTTCCCAAACTAAGAACCCTAGTTCCTGGAAAAAATTGATAACAGCACAAATTTTTTTGATTTTTTTCAATATTTTTCCCAGAAAGATCACACCAAAATAAGGCTAAAGCTCAAATTTCACAGCTTTCTGAGCTCAAACGAATCCAGAACAAAAATCACAAGTTTCTGGTCGAAAATTTTTTTTATTTTATTTTATTTTTTTATATTTTTCGATATAACTACCAGTTATGAGGGACTCAAATCTGAAATTTCAAAGTAAAACGATGCAAGATGAATTGGCTATGAAGTTTTGAAGTTTCTGAATTTTTGAATTTTCAAGAAGGGTGGTGCGATATGAGTGTGGGTGAAATCGATGGGATGAATGATGAGTAAAAAGATAGATTTACCGATTGAAGATGATAAACCTAAGCTCTGATTACCAATTGATACGAATCTAGTTGTAATTGGTCCAAATCCACCTTAGAGACCCGCCTAAGATCAACTTGAATCACCAAACTTTTAGATGTGTATGTCGACAAATCTTCACTTGATAAATCTTCCTTCGTTCGTCGGCCTTAGACCTCCAAGTCGACCTGCACTTGAACACCTAAGATCACAAGATTCACAAACAACCAAGCAATCACAACTTAATTGTTTGCTAGGACTATACAAGATTGAAGAACCCTAAGTTTGCTCAAACTAGAACAATGAAGCTAAGATAATCAATTTGGGAAAATAATCCTCAACTTTATTAATCAACTCAACTTATGTTTACAAGAGGGGGATGGTCCCTTTATATAGTAGTAGGGGACGCATAACCCTTCTCCTAAAACTAAAAGGAAAACATTACATAAAGGAAGGAACAAGGAAATAGCCTACTCCTTGTCCTACTAGGAAAAGTAAATAACATTAAGCAAGGATTGGACTTAGTCAAACAAGGTCCAACCCAATGTCTTCTAAACTAAATAAATAACTAATCTAAGGCAGAATAAAGGCCCAAGAGGCCGAATTACACAATGCCAAAGTCTAATGCTCATCGATTTCAAGTAAGGTAAACACCTTGGAATCGATGGGAATATTCTTGGTGATGTCGACTTCAATGCCTTCCAAATGTTCTTCAATGGACTCTAAACCTCCAAGATGAGATCTAACAAAGCCCAATAAAGCTTCCTTGAACCTTTTAGCCCGTGCCCTAGTCATTGGACCTTGCGGAATGGCTAAAGGGTCAAAAGGTCGATCTTGTCCAGATGGCCCAATCGATGGCCGGTTGTGGCCGGTTGGTGCGCCAAGCGATGGCCGGTTGTGGCCGAACATGTCCATGTCCCGTGGCCGGTGATGGCCGGGCATCTCCGGGTCGCGTGGCCGGTGTTGGCCGGGCGTCTCCAAGTCGCATGGCCGGTCACTCGCGCCTCCAACTCCATGCTCCTCCAAGCTAGCATCGATGACATCTCCTTGATCTTCATTGGCTCCAATGTGTTCTTATAAGCCATGATAAGCCCTTGGCGCATAAAGATCAGAAGTATCTCTTCTCCTCTTTCATGAAAACACTTCTTTTTAAAAGATTTTAGCTACCCTTCATACCCCAACACTTTGTCTTTGATATATCCATGACATACTTCTATAAATGTACACCAGATTCAACACAAGCTCTAGAAGTAATACACTTGTCAAAACATTTTTTGGGTATGAAAAGCCTTATTAATTACACTTCTCAATTAAAGAATGAAATTTTGCATAAGAAAATTTGAAAAATATTTTCAATGTATTTAAAAAAAATTAGTATTACACAAGACTATACTCATGGAAGTTAAATCAAAACTTATTAGAAATACAAAATCAATTTCAATTTTCTTCAAAAATTTTGAAAAATTTGTTTCTAGTCACTAAGATAGAAAAATAGAAAAATAAGATCTTTTAAATAGACTAATTCCTCCCCCACACTTAAAAGACACATTGTCCTCAATGTGTGTTGTGCTAGTATTTTGACAAAAAATTTCAATGATCTTTGAAATTTTTGGAAAAGTAAGTGCAAAATGAAAATTTGACTTATAAAGAAGACCCGAAATTCTAGACAAATCAAATAATCATTTACTAGCAACCAAAACACAATAAGTGGGGCAATTAATTGAACACATGTAAGAGTTAATTCACAAAGGAAGTACAAGCGCAATCTTAGCAAATTAATCCAAACATAGTATCAATCATAGCATCCAAACATTTAAGTCTTACATAAGATCCAAAATAAACATAAGACAAATAAAAGCACAAATAAAAATGCATGCAATGTCATGATAAAATGCAATACATAAAATAAATGCAAAACACATAGCATCCTAAGAATAAGAGTCATCGGCCTCTTCTTGGCCTCCTTTGGCTCATGTAGTCACGCATGGTCTCCTCCATTTGGTCCATGTAAACTCTCATCTCACTTCTATGTTGCCTCATCTTTCGAACCATAAGTTGTTGGATCTGTCGCATAGGAAGCTCTTGGAAATTCTCTTCATCAACTTCCAAGGGTGGTTGTCCTTCCACATGTGGTTGCTCAAGTCCTTGCTCATAAGTCCTACGATGTACATTGTACCAATGTGCACTATTGGGAATGACTCGTCTCTTGATACCCAAATGACTCAAACAATCTACATCCTAGAAAGTAACAACCTAGCCATTGGTATTCCATTACAATGGCCTAATCCATGATAAATCTTATCCACAACAACTCTCATCTCACTTCTATGTTGCCTCATCTCTCGAACCATAAGTTGTTGGATCTATCGCATAGGAAGCTCTTGGAAATTCTCTTCATCAACTTCCAAGGGTGGTTGTCCTTCCACATGTGGTTGTTCAAGTCCTTGCTCATAAGTCCTACGATGTACATTGTACCAATGCGCACTATTGTCAATGACTCGTCTCTTGATACCCAAATGACTCAAAGAATCTACATCCTAGAAAGTAACAACCTAGACATTGGTATTCCATTACAATGGCCTAATCCATGATAAATCTTATCCACCACATAGAAATCATCAATGCGAAGCTTATCCCTAGATTCCATGTACTTGACTATTACTTCCTTATTACATTGGTGTCTTGAAAAATTCACTTGTTGATCCAATGTAGCACTTTCCAATGCTCACAAGCTCCTCAATCCACTCCCAAAATTATCTCTTATCTCCTTTCGAACCACTTTAAACAAAAAATCCAAAGAAATCTACAACTTTCCGAAAGCTTGAAGATTTGAAAATTTAATGAATATGATGGAAAATGTGGTAGATAATCTAATGGGTAAGTGTTTTGGGTGATGAAAAGATGAAAGAAATAATTTATAAGTGATGGAGTAGTGAAATTGAAAATTAGAGTAAATGAATTTTGAGTTGGAGGTAATAGAAGAAAAATTAAAAGGGTTTGGGATGGAGATGGGTGTTGGAGAATTGAAGGTGGGTGATGGGTGGTATTTGTAGTGTTGGAAAATTGGATGTGGCTTTTGGAAGTTGGGAGGCTCGGCTTGGGCACTTGGATGCTCGGCATTGTCCTAACTCAGTGTTCGGCATCTGGGTGCTCAGGCTTTCTAGCTGGGGTTGCAAACAAAGTGCCTGAGTGCCCAGCTAGAGTCGGGCTCTAGGGCTGGTGCAGAACAGCTGGATTCTGTGGGTTACGACCTGGGTGTTCAGACAATAGGCCTGGGGACCCATTCATGTCGGGTTTTGCTTCCCAAATGTTTTCCCCTTGCATTTTTTACCAACTTGCTTAAATATCATCCACACTCTTGCAAAATTCCCAAAAATCTTTCTATCCAAAACATTTGTCTCTTACCAAAAGTTCCATTTGATAACCATCAAAGAATCACCTTGAGCTCTTATCACTTAAGATTCTATATGTATGAGATGCATGAAATTATGTATAAAAGACTATAACTGATATGTGAATATGCATGAATTCAAAGATACAAAATGATGCATGAAATACCATTCAAAACAAAGAATCAACATGTTCAATTCATCAAGCAAAGATATCATCAATTGAAGAACAAACTAAGAAGGAAAAAGGTTAAGAAAAGCTTATTCTGAGGTGTTGGCATTCGTGTGCATGCTTCTTCCATCCTCATTGACTTTTCTTTAATCCTTCCTTGAAATTGAACTATGTAATCCTTAGTTTTTAATGTACCTAATAAGTAACAAAATTGAAGTTCATCAAGTTCGAGAAAAATATGAAAAACTAAGCATGCAAGTCTACCATATCATCATGTTCGTTCTCTAAAGATTAATCATAAAGCACAAAAGAGGAAGAGGTAAAGAAAATTATTATTGATTGATTGGAGTGCGCAAGTCTTCTCAATCGCTAAGCTTCTCCTTGTAGTTTTCCTTCCACGTAAACATGATCAATTGGTAAAACGAGTTTCTGATTCGATCCCCTTGAAGGTTGCGCTAGACCCTATGAATGTTGAAACAGAATCAATGCAAACTGATTCCTTTATCAAACTTCAATTAAGTTAGACTCTATTACTATGACACAAAAGAAAAATTAGTCACTTCAAAAACAAAAACAGTCAAAAGGGTTAGAAAATTAGGTTGCCTCCCAATAAGCGCCTTTCTTTATTGTCTTTGACTAGACTTTCCTCCATCTCCCTTTGTTAAGGTGGATCATATTACTTCAAAGGAAAAAGTAGATATGATGAGATAGGATGAATATGAGCACAACAAAATAGGAGATAAGGAAAGAATTCACCAATTTTGTTGAGAGCGATCCCATGAATGGCTATGAATTACAATGCCATCTTTGTTGCCGTTAGAGGTTGATGCAATAAGAGCTTTTGGCATCCTTGATTGGCATTGCTTCTTTCTTACCTTTGTGGAGTGTCCTCTTGGTTAATCTCCTTATCTTTCAAAAGGAATTGATCCATGGATATCCATTCCTCTTCTCCATAACTTTCTTGTTTAAGAATTTTTGTTGACCCCAAATAAACTTGGATTTGCAGGCTCCAAAAATTGGTCATCAACAAGATCCTTCAATTCTTTAGAATGCCCAAAGTGCTCATAGTATGGTGGCTCTTCCTTGTGCTTGGCAATCTTTGGTGAAGCAAGTGGAGGAATGTCCATCTCAATGTCTTCTTTTGGTGCTTCCTTTTCTTCTTGCCCAATCTTGGGAGCTTCCTTTGGTAGAATCTTCCTTTGTTCCCTTTCACTTGGTTGAATACAAGAATGGAATACATGAACAAATTCGTCCTCGTTGAACTCATGATCCGGTAAGCAACAATACACGTAGTGGAGTCTCTTCCGAAATTGGTGCACTTCTTCATTTGGCAATCGTTCGCAAAGTAGAATCTGATTTCGAAAACATTGGAGGATACTTTCTGTTGTGGCATTAAACAGTCTTCTCGCATCTTCAGGACTCTTGAGTTCCAAAATACCTCAACTTGCATAATCAAGACTTTCTTGAGCTATGTGAGATAACCCATTGTAGAAATTCTGAATTAACTGCCATTCAGACAACCCATGGTCAGGGTTGCTCTCACATAGCTTGTTGTACCGTTCCCAATATGTACATCAATGTTCATCAGGAAGTGTTGGCAAGATAGGACCTCCTTTCGAGAAGAATACAGTAGTGATTTTCGCTCCATTGTCTCAAAATTCTAATTCCTAGAAAACAAAGATTAGAAAGAAGAATTTAACAATAAAACGAAAAATAAAAATAAAAAGAAATGAAAAAGAAAAAGATAAGGGTAAGAAATTCTTAGGTAATAATTTGTCTTCAATCTTCTTGTTGCTTCCTTCCTTCCCCGGCAACGGCGCCAAAATTGTGATCGGTCGTTGATCAATCACAAGATAAATCCCCACAAAGCTTTAACTAATAGCTAGGGCAAGTAGGGGTCGAATCCCGTAGAAAAGGTGGAAACAGATTAAAGCCAAATTATACTAAAGAAAATCTTACCAAAGGGGATTTTTATTGGTTTTTCAAAATAGCGAAACTAGATTAAGAAACAATTATGTAAAACTAAGCTATTGACTAAGAAAAACAATTAATTAAAAGTATACTTCGTTTCCTCTAGGTAATTATTTTGATCAAATAAATCATGGATCACAGACACAAAGCATGAATTTGATTAGATTGCAATCAATTAAGCCTCATAAATTATTCCAGATCGATATATAGCCTAAGACGTAGACATCAATTTTCATTGGAACAAAGTAATCCTCTTAATCTCTTAAACAACTCTATTTGAATAAATGGTCTAGGGCGAGGACTCCTACTTTCCCTAACATGCTACCAGTCAATCCCTCTCCGTTCGGTCCAGGGATCAACTCTTTTATTCCATCACAAAATAAAGCATTAAGAGTATTATATGCCTGCATGCTTAATTAAATAAAAACCAAACTCACCTACACCTATTCCCGTTCGGCCTATAGGTTTCAATAAGGTTTGATATCCCATTGAACTAGGACTCCTAAGCTCAATTGTTACTTTGAATCAATGATTCTAACTATAGCATTCATACTCATCAAGATAAGTTGTACACCAAATCTATCAAAACATGAACACATAAGATGAAGTACAGGGATAAGAAACATATTCAAGCAGAAAAATCAAATTATTAAGGAAAAAAGTCTCACCATAGATTTATTGATCAAAAATACCTAGGAAAAAGAGGTATAACGGTTTAACCTCTCATGGATTGGAAACTCCAATCATTGAGAGATTGAAAACTTACAAAACAAAGAAGAAAATAGAAGAAGGAGAGGAGGTGGTGGCTGCCACCTCTCAAGCCGCAAAACCTAAAGAAAATTATGTGTCTCCTCCTTGCTAGGGTTCTAGGAAAAGATAGGTATTTATAGGGGATGCCTAGGGTTGATTTTAGAGCTTTAGATGGCTTAAACAAACCCTAGGGACGTGTTGGGCTTCTCTCCAAGTCTTCAAGCTGATCCAAATAGGATTTATTGGCTCAAATTGGCCAATCCCACAAGACAGGCTTAGGACAGTTTCTGTCCGTCAACTTCAGGGGCATTGTCGTCCATGAAAACGTCCGAATTGGGCTTCAACTGAAACACAAAAGTTGTAGCTCTTGGAGTTAGCTTTCCAACGCCTACTCATACGCCTCAAAGGGAGATCTGGATCAAAAGTTATGGCTGTTTTACAGAATTGTCGCCAAATCTGGAAAGTATTGAAGAAGCTTCAAGAGGAAGTAACATGAGTTGCTGAACTTGAGCGCACGGACAAAGGCCCTGACTCCTCCTGGGCTCCCACATGGTTGCCTTGAGCACCCATGTGGTTTGCCTGAAGACCCACTTGGGTAGTGTCCCGACTCTACCTGGGTGTCCACATGTTTGTCGGAGGACCCATGTGATTGGCCTGATCACCCAGGTAGGCTGTGTCATGACTCGGCACTTGGACATGTCTTCTTGCCTTGAACTAGTCTTTGCTCCTTTGCCTTGAAAACTCTAAGCAATCAACTTTATGACTTTGATAAGCATAAAATTGACTCTTTAAGCTCTTCAATCACGAACATGATAACTCCATTCTTCGTCCAAAACATCCTTGGAAAATGCTTGTGTCATAAATCATCCAAAAAGGCTCTAAAAGATACAAAATTAATGATTTTGCACTTTTCTTCTTGTCAACACCTATGAACACAAATATAACCAATATAAGGCATAATCAAGCATAAAATACCCAAAAAGCATAGGAAAATGACCATAAAAAGATGCATAATTTTGGTCTGATCAACTACCCGAGACATTAGAGACCAGTATCTGGTGAGCACCACCGTCAAACGCCTTTAAACTCCATCGCAAAGCTCCCTGATTCCGATTGAAGCGGATTCCTACGGCTATTTGAGTAAGCTTCTTCTTCAACTCTCTGATTTACTTCTTTTTTATTTTTTGATGAACTTTGAGCTAAAAAGGCAACTAAAAACTAAGGATTTTTATTTTCTGTTTAATGGAGAAAATGGAGAACTATCTGGAGTTTTTTTTTTGTATTTTTGTTACTGTAAAAATATCTCAGAACCCTAAAAGCCTTTCCCTCCTCTATCTGCCCAAAACCTCTCCTTCAAAAACTATCCTTTCTTCGTTCTTATCCTCACCCGAAATCAGGAGGAAGCTTCCTCATTCTTTTTTTCCCCTTCTAACCTTTTTTTCCTCTTTGACTATGAAAAACATCCTGACTAGTGTTGGGTGTTGTCGCAACGTGCGGGTCCGGGGTCACTAATCTTTTTTGCCTGTGGAACACTACTGGTACCTATGGAGTCGCCACTAATCTTTTTTGCCTAGGTGTGATTAGCCACCTATCCATGTTATTAAGTCTAATATTAACTTAAGCTTGGAAAGGGTAATACTAAACCTAATACAATCTGCTTAACAAGAGCCTATGGGTTCGGGAGTCGGTTACGCTCGGGGAAGGATTAGCACCCCCGAGACGCCCATCAGATGACTGTACCTCTAGTCTAAACAAAATCTAATGGGTCTATCAATAAACGGTTGCTTTTAATCCTTAATCTTACATTTTTTTATTTTTCCTTGTTCTAAGTGAATTAACACCTTTTATTACTCTTTAAATCATGACAATAACAACAACTTCCTACCGGGAAGGGCATTTTGGGAATAAGAAAAGTAAACGACACCTTCCGAGTATGAAGGACAGAATGGAAAATTAAACAACACCTTCCGGTTGGGTAAGGCTAGCTTGGAAATGTAGACTTAAAAAACACCTTCCGGTGAGGAAGGGCAAACTGGGAAACTAAACACCTTCCGGTGGGGAAGGGCAAACTGGGAAATCTAAACAACACCATCTGGTGGGGAAGGGCAAATTGGGAAATCTAAACGACAACTTCCGGTGAGGAGGAAGGGCAAACTGAGAAACTAAACAACACCTTCCGGTGAGGAAGTGAAACGAATCTAGTTGTATTAGATTTAAATCCAACATTTGAATATCCACCAAAGTCCACTTGAACTTCTTCAACTTCTAGACTTGTATGTCGATGACCTTCACAAAGCTCTCCTTCCTCTTTCGTCGGCCTTAAGCACTCAATTAGACCTGCAATTGAATTCTCAAGAGCACAAGATTCACAAACAACTAAGTTATCTCAACCTAATTGCTTGCTAGGACTCTACAAGATGAAGAACCCTAAGTTTGCTCAAACTAGAACAATGAAGCCAAAGAAATCGATATGGGTATAAACCTCTCAACTTTATTGATTAACTTGACTTGTGTTTACAAGAGATAAAAGAGCCCTTATATAGGGGAGGGGTTGGAGCATAACCTACTCCAAACCAACTCCTAATCCTATAAGGGGCGGTATAAACATAAAAGGAAGGAACAAGGAAATAGCCTACTCCTTGTCCTACTAGAAAAAGTAATTAACATTACATAATTAAGCAAGGATTGGACTTAGTCAAACAAGGCCCAACCCAATGTCTTCTAAACTAAATAAATAACTAATCTAAGATAGAATAAAGGCCTCAATGACCGAATTACACAATACTAAGCCTAATGCTCATCGATGGATAACATGGTACACACCATGGAATCGTTTGGAATATTACTTGGTGTGTGGTCTTCAAATCGGCCCAATGAGTCTTCAATGGTCTTCAATCCTTCAAGATGAGATCTTGTAAAGCCCACCAAAGCTTCCTTAAACCTTTTAGCCCGAGCCCTAGTCATTGGACCATGCGGAATAACTAAAGGATCAAAAGGCCGGTCTTGCCCGGATGGCCCAAACGATGGCCGGTCATGTGGCCGGTGTTGCGCGGCTTCTCCAAGCAATGGACGGTCACAAGTGCTTCCAACTCCATGCTCCTCCAAGCTAGCATCGATGACATCTCCTTGATCTTTATTGGCTCCAATGTATTCTTCTAAGCCATGATAAACCCTTGGCGCATCATCCCCTCTCCCTTGAAAAGGATTTGTCCTCAAATCTGCATCACTATCAAACAAGGATAAGTCTGAAACATTAAAAGTAGCACTTACATTGCCATATTCACTAGGAAGATCTAGCTTGTAGGCGTTGTTGTTGATCCTCTCCAAGACTTGCAATGGACCATCTCCACGAGGTAAGAGCTTAGACTTTCTCTTTTCAGGGAATCTCTCCTTCCTTAGATGCAACCAAACCCAATCCCCGGGTTCAAAGATGACTTCTTTGCGCCCTTTGTTAGCATTCTTCATGTAGTGTTGTGTCTTCTTCTCAATTTGAGCTCGAACCCTAGCATGAAGTTCTCTAACATAATCGGCCTTCCTTTGTCCATCCATGTCTACTTGTACACTCAAAGGTAAACTCAACAAATCCAATGGGGTTAAAGGATTAAAGCCATACACAGTTTCAAAAGGTGAATATCCAGTGGTGCTATGTATGCTTCTATTATATGCAAATTCGACATGAGGTAGACAATCCTCCCAAGTTCTTAAGTTCTTTTTAATTAAAGCCCTAAGTAAAGTAGACAAAGTCCTATTAACTACCTCGGTTTGACCATCGGTTTGAGGATGACAAGTAGTAGAAAATAACAACTTAGTACCTAACTTAGCCCATAAAGTTCTCCAAAAGTGACTTAAGAACTTAGTATCTCTATCACTCACAATCGTCCTAGGCATTCCATGTAGTCTTACAATTTCCTTAAAGAACAAATTAGCTACATTAATGGCATCATCCGTTTTAGTACATTCAATAAAGTGAGCCATCTTAGAAAACCTATCAACAACCACAAAGATAGAATCTTTACCTCTCCTAGAACGAGGTAATCCTAACACAAAGTCCATGCTAATATGAGTCCATGGTTCATGAGGAATAGGCAAAGGAGTATACAATCCATGCGGTTTAGATGCAGATTTAGCTCGCAAACAAACAATGCACTAGCAACATATTTCCCTACATCATGTCGCAAGGCCAAAAGAAGTGTTCATGCAATATATCATATGTTCTATCAACTCCAAAGTGACCCATTAAACCCCCTTCATGCGATTCCCTCAAGAGCAAGATGCGCAAAGAACAAGAAGGCACACACAATCTAGATTCCTTAAACAAATTCCATCATGCTTATAATACTTTCCAAAACCAGAATTTTCACATGCTTTAAATATTTCACCAAAGTAAACATCACTAGCATATAATTCCTTAATATACTCAAAACCATGAAACTTAGAATCAAGCATGGAAAGTAAGACATACCTCCTTGATAAAGCATCGGCAACCACATTCTCCTTACCTTGTTTGTATCGCACAACATAAGGAAAGCTCTCTATGAACTCGCTCCACTTAGCATGTCTCTTGTTTAACTTTTGTTGGCCTCTTAGATACTTCAAGCTCTCATGATCCGTATGAATCACAAATTCCTTAGGCTAAAGGTAGTGTTGCCAAGTTTGCAACGCCCTCACAAGAGCATACAACTCTTTATCATAGGTTGGATATTTCAATGCAGCCCCATTTAATTTCTCACTAAAATATGCGACGGGCTTCCCACCTTGCATTAAAACAGCTCCAATTCCAACCCCTGATGCATCACATTCAATCTCAAAAGTATTGTTAAAGTTAGGTAAAACAAGCAAATGAGCATTAGTTAGTTTATCCTTCAACGTCTCAAATGCTTCTTGTTGTTCATCTCCCCACTTGAATAGTGTATTCTTCTTCATAACACTTGTAATAGGGGCGGCTAAGGCGCTAAAGTCCTTAACAAACCTCCTATAGAATCCGGCTAGTCCATGAAAAGATCTCACTTGTCCAACGTTGGTTGGTGTTGGCCATTCTTTGATTGCCTTGATCTTTTCCTCATCAACCTCTATACCTTGCGATGAAACCACAAAACCAAGAAAAACAAGCTTGTTTGTGCAAAAGGTGCACTTCTTAAGGTTAGCATATAATTTCTCCACCCTAAGTACATCTAACACACATCTTAGATGCCTAACATGCTCATTTAGGTTTCGGCTATACACAAGTATATCATCAAAATAAACAACAACAAACTTGCCAATAAAAGCTCTTAAAACAAGATTCATTAATCGCATGAATGTACTAGGTGCATTAGTCAATCCAAAAGGCATAACTAACCATTCATACAACCCTAATTTAGTTTTAAAGGCAGTTTTCCATTCATCACCCTCTTTCATGCGAATTTGATGATAGCCACTCTTAAGATCAATTTTAGAAAATAAGCAAGCACCATGCAATTCATCAAGCATATCATCTAATCTAGGAATAGGGTGTCGATATTTTACCGTGATGTTGTTTATTGCTCTACAATCAACACATATTCTCCAAGTCTCATCTTTCTTAGGAACAAGCAACACAGGAACGACACATGGAGAAAGGCTTTCACGCACAAAACCCTTTTGAAGTAGCTCACCAACTTGTTTCTCCAATTCCTTTGTTTCTTCAGGATTTGTCCTATAAGCTGGCTTATTAGGTATTTGCGCTCCAGGGATGAAATCAATTTGATGCTCAATTCCTCTAATTGGCGGCAACCCACTAGGAATCTCCTCCGGAAACACATCTACATAATCACTCAAAAGAGAAACAACATTGCTTGGAAGTTCTCTTTCCAAGTCGTTAGTAGCAACAAGTGTATTCTTAAGCAAAAGTAAGATCAGAACAAAATTATCATTCAAAGCTCCTTTAATCTCACTCTTAGTAGCTAACATACACTCCTTACCAACTTTCTTAGAACTAGCATGCTTTTCAACTAAATCACAATTCACATCTAACTTAGCATGTCTATTCTTTTCTCTAGCCCTATAATCGGATTCCATCTTAGTAAATTCCTTTTTCAATTTTAATTAATCTTTTAAAGCTTCTTGAGGTGATAATGGAATAAAAGTAAAGGGTTTCTTACAACACATGAGAGTATATTGGTTCGTCTCACCATCATTGATGCGCCAAGGGCTTATCATGGCTTAGAAGGACACATTGGAGCCAATGAAGATCAAGGAGATGTCATCGATGCTAGCTTGAAGGAGCATGGAGTTGGAGGCGCGAGTGACCGGCCATGCGACTTGGAGAAGACCAGCCAACACCGGCCACGCGACTCGGAGATGCCCGGCCATCACCGGCCACGCGACATTGACATGTCCGGCCACAACCGGCCATCGCTTGGCGCACCAACCGGCCACAACCGGACATCGATAGGGCCATCCGGACAAGATCGACCCTTTGATCCTTTAGCTATTCCGCAAGGTCCAATGACTAGGGCTGGGGCTGAAAGGTTCAAGGAAGCTTTATTGGGCTTTGTAAGATCTCATCTTGGAGGTTTAGAGTCCATTGAAGAACATTTGGAAGGCATTGAAGTCGACATCACCAAGAATATTCCCATCGATTCCAAGGTGTTTACCTTACTTGAAATCGATGAGCATTAGACTTTGGCATTGTGTAATTCGGCCTCATGGGCCTTTATTCTATCTTAAATTAGTTATTTATTTAGTCTAGAAGACATTGGGTTGGGCCTTGTTTGACTAAGTCCAATCCTTGCTTAATTAAGTTAAGTATTTACTTTTCCTAGTAGGACAAGGAGTAGGCTATTTCCTTGTTCCTTCCTTTATGTAATGTTTTCCTTTTAGTTTTAGGAGAAGGGTTATGCGTCCCCTACTACTATATAAAGGGACCATCCCCCTCTTGTAAACATAAGTTGAGTTGATTAATAAAGTTGAGGATTATTTTCCCAAATTGATTATCTTAGCTTCATTGTTCTAGTTTGAGCAAACTTAGGGTTCTTCAATCTTGTATAGTCCTAGCAAACAATTAAGTTGTGATTGCTTGGTTGTTTGTGAATCTTGTGATCTTAGGTGTTCAAGTGCAGGTCGACTTGGAGGTCTAAGGCCGACGAACGAAGGAAGATTTATCAAGTGAAGATTGTCGACATACACATCTAAAAGTTTGGTGATTCAAGTTGATCTTAGGCGGGTCTCTAAGGTGGATTTGGACCAATTACAACTAGATTCGTATCAATTGGTAATCAGAGCTTAGGTTTATCATCTTCAATCGGTAAATCTATCTTTTTACTCATCATTCATCCCATCGATTTCACCCACACTCATATCGCACCACCCTTTTTGAAAATTCAAAAATTCAGAAACTTCAAAAATTCATAGCCAATTCATCTTGCATCGTTTTACTTTGAAATTTCAGATCTTGAGTCCCTCATAACTAGTAGTTATATCGAAAAATATAAAAAAATAAATAAAATAAAAAAAATTTTCGACCAGAAACTTGTGATTTTTGTTCTGGATTCGTTTGAGCTCAGAAAGCTGTGAAATTTGAGCTTTAGCCTTATTTTGGTGTGATCTTTCTGGGAAAAATATTGAAAAAAATCAAAAAAATTTGTGCTGTTATCAATTTTTTCCAGGAACTAGGGTTCTTAGTTTGGGAAATTTGGGAATTAGGGTTTTCTTGTGCAATTGAT
>AWWV01014203.1:0-20231 GCA_001974805.1 Corchorus capsularis
AAAAAAAATTATATAATATACCGTAGTGGAATTTAGCAGACTACACGCACTGGGGGGTTTTTGGGGTTGTACATGTGTCCTCTTAGGGAATATGTATTAATATTTTATATTTAATTAATTATGAAATAGGATATGGTGTCAACTTCTTATCCCGCTTATGGAGTTCAGAATTTATCCTAACAGTGTATTGTATAATAATCTTATTAAAGAGATTATACAATACACCGTCAGTGGAGTTTAGCAGACTGTACATGCATGGTTTAAGGGTTGACATGTGTTCCCTTAGGGAATATGTATTAATATTAAATATTTAATTAATTATGAAATGGGGTATGTGTCAATTTCTTAACCCGCTTATGGAGTCCAAAATTTACATTGACATTGTATTGTATAATAATCCTTATTATAAAGCTTACAATGTTATTAAGATAGAAAAATTATATCATCCATTGTCAGTAGAGTTTAACAGATTTTAATTCGGGGTTAAAGGGTTGACATGTACCTTTTTAGGGTATATTTTCAATATTCAATACACTATTAATTAAGTAATAAAGTGTATGTGTTAGTTTTCAGTCCATTTGTAGTATAAAAACTCTATTGACGATGTATCAAATAATTGTCGAGATATGTATTACTTTTTTAACCTACATGTACAATATAAAAATTTCACTGACGTTGTATTAAATAATTATTCATTAAAAAGAACAATAATGTTTTTCTACATATTATAAAGATTTAGTAAAATAAATATTTAGTAATATTTTTCAACAAATTACTAAAAGTTTTAAAGTATGGGTAAAATAAAGATTTAATAATACTTTTTTCGTTTAATTTTACAGCGTAATTAAACTTTCATTACAAAATAATGTTTATTCATTATCAAGTTTGCTGCTAACTAAAATTCAAATATTATGTGATTAATGAATTATTCATAAATAAATTATAATTTTTAATATTTACTTTAAAATTTAAACAAATCCCACAAATAAGTCTATGGCTAACTAATTAATTTGTAAACCTATAAACAAAAGCATTAATCTTCAATGGGCCAACTCAACATTTGTTTGAAAAAGTCTAAGTCTTCATCAGGAAAACGACCATCTTACTATCTTACAAGTGAGAATTCAAATGTAATATATATAATATATATAATGGTTTTACTTGTCTTTTGGGTGAAAATATTTACTATTTTATTTTATGTATTGTATATTAAAGCTTCCATCAGTAACTAGCTAGTAATTGCTATATATAGTCGTAATTTGACTGATGGCTTCACACGGCCAGGTTTTAAAACTCGCGTCATCTTTTTGTATATTTGTGTTTAGATAGATTCTGTTGTTTCCCCATATCTGCATTATAAATTCTTCAACTGAAGCCTCACTTATGGCATGCCAAATTTTAATGAATTTCTGTACATTCAGCTGTCTATTCTTTTTCTTTTTTTTTTTGTTAGTTGTTATGAAAATGTTTATTTTTTTCCTTTATTATATTCCTGGAAACCATTATTCTGTAACCCCTAAGCCCAAAAAACGATATAATTATTGTAAGCAATGATCAAGTTGTGTGTTTAGAATATGGGAAAAGCATGCAGCCCATTGGCCATTGTCCATAAATCTTGGCAGATAGAGATCTATGATTGGCCCTTCCTAACTTCTTGCCCATTTTTTATATCGATTTTCAGATTTCCATGAAAATCCAAGGAGATTTTTCTTGGCATAAGATCCAAAATTTCTGTTGGAAGAGCATCTTCAACAAGGTTACAACTTACAAATAATGCAGAGCTGGTTTTTTCAAATAAACCAAGTTTCAATCAGCTTTTCTACCAATTAGGCTTTTGCACTTTCCAATTTTATGGTAGATACGTACCTGTTTTTAATTAAAAAAAAAACAATATTCAATATTCCCTCCAATCCATTTTAAGGGTTACAAATCAAGTTTTTGTTTATTTCATAATATAAGTGTCACACTTATAAAATCAATACAATTATTTATACTTTTTTTCCATATTTACCCCTAATTAATGGGAGTTAGGGAGAGAGAAGATAAATGTAGTAATTAATAAAAGCTTGGGGTGTTTAGGTCATTTCAAATATTTTTTTACTAAATTTAAGATGAGTTAATCATTGTCTTAATATGTATGATATTCTTAGTGTGACGTTTATTTTGAATCAGAGGGAGTATATGGAATAGTACCATTATTGAACCTTTTTTTTTTGGATTTTTAGGTAAAAAATGATGGGTCTTAATGATCTTATTAATTAGGTGTTTATAGTCAACCACTTAAAGGGGGTTAGCACCAACCTCTTTTTAATCATATGGGTCTTCAAAAATAAACTCAAATGAGCTTGAAAAGAAAAGCAGACAAGTCTACTTTAAGAGTACTATAAGCTTTCAGCCTGTAATATTGAGATTGTTGTGCCAAAAATCTCTTTGAAGATTGTTGTGCCAATCATTTTGTTGAAAATGACAAAAAGGTGTAGAAACATGTTGCTGATGCGTGTTGCAGCGAAAAATAAATCAGAGCGAGTGAATTGCGGGAACTGTATCAAAGTCACATCGGAGCATTTAGATCATCGATCCCAAATTTGATTCTAAAAAGTAAATGTTTCAAAAGTTTGATTGCTGAAAAGAAAATGAAATAACAAGCTGATTGTTATTCATGGAAAAGAAACACGTGTACAGTGTTTTAACATCCGGAGACAAGATTGAAAGAGAGGAAAAACTCGCGGAGAGTTGTTTTAATGCCCGGAGACAAGATTAAAAAGAGAAATATTGATGAACGAGGCTGGCTCGTGATGAAAAAAAAGGCATCTTGCATGGTTGCTGTAGAGAAAAGGCGCGAAGCCTGAGAAAAAATAAGCGCGAAGCTTAGGTTTTTGCGCGGAGCAAGTTTTTAGCTGTGGAAGCGTGTTGAAAACTGATGGAGGAGGTCCCTTTATATAGTGGGCAGCCTAGGCCTGGTGATGAGGCGGACGGTCTGCTTTTTACTTAGTCAACAAGTATATGCTGCAATCCGACTTGACTTCTATGCTTAACTTCCTTCTCCGATGATTCAAGTAACCTTCCTGGAAATTGCTGAGAGACTCTGACATGACTTTCAACGCCAACTATCATTCATGAGTTCATCAGATGTTGGTCGTCACTCATTTTTCACCATCTTGGCGCAATCTATTATGACTCGGGCTTCAGTCGAGTTTGCAATGTAACTTAATTCGACGATGAAATAGCCAAAACGAACCTATCTTGGACCATGATCCACTAAGCCACGAAATTAAGGATAACTTAACCATTCATGGCCCACGGTTTGATCAAAATAGAGATCAAATAAGAAAATGGCTAAACTGGGGTAGAAAGCCATATGTCCTATTATTGAGCTAATCATAATTATGAAATAATTATTATTATTCAATAATTATTCCTAAAATTCGGCCCAATTAATAGGAAATTAGGAAAATAAATCCTACTCCTACTTGACTTATGATTGTGGTGGCACCAAATCCGACTAAGCTTAGGATTTTAGACCGAATTTGAGGCACTCATCTTGATTTAATTTAGTCAAAGACATATTTACCCTCAAATGTAAATTGAGGTATAAATAGAGATGTGAACCATATTCCACCTTCTTTGAACGATGGTTTATGGTTGGAGAAAAGTAGATATATAAATATAATAATTCAACCATATGTACTAGGATTAGTGGCAATCTAATCTTCCAATACCCCCAAAATTTGTGGTTCTTTTTATTGTGCTTGGAAAATGGAAAGTGTGATCTCTAATCTGTTAGAATTTGACCATATTAATGTGGTCCATATCAAATCTGTCAATTACATAAATTGGGTAATTATAGGATTGACCAACATTATTGTGGGTTAAATCAAATCTACCTAATTATGTTAATTGAGAGAGATTTAATACATTTAATAGTCAAATAAATCTCTACCGTTCAACTGGCTATTTGATGGACGTACCAGATTAAATGACTACATATATAAATTAGTCCTCCCCTACTCATTAGGGTTTACGGCAAATGTTGGTCCACTTAGATGTGCTAGAGGGGGGTGAATAGCACTTTATCTAATTTTTGAGTTTACTGAAAAGCGTTAAACACACTATTTCAGAGTATATTAAAGTCACTAATGCAAAGCAAAGAAATAAACATTAATTGAAGACATGTGAAAGTAAGAGGTTAAAAATAAAGACATTAACAACTGAATAGTAGAAAAGTAACGAGATTGAGAGGAGATAAAACTGGAACGATGAAGGGAGAGATGAAAGATTGATGACACGTCGATTTATAGAGGTTCGGCCTTTTACACCTACATCCTCTACCTTGGATATCCCACCAAGAATTTTCAAATCCACTAAACAGTGAAGTTAACCAGATCTTCACAAAACCTATCACAATCCCAAAGCTTCAAATCCAAAGCTTTGACACCGAGTGCAAACCCACACTCAATACAATCCCATGTGCAAACCCACACTTGTAAAAACACAAATAGCAAGTATCAAAGTGTAGAAATGATCTCAACAGATCGAATTACACACAATCAGGCCTAAAACAATCTAAAGGTATAAACTTTGAGCGCTAATACAAATATTCAGGCTAACAAAATGAACTAAAATTAAGAACAAGACTTGGATGTTAGGGATTTTGAAATTCTGGAGAGAGAGAATGATCTGATCTTCAATTGTGCTCTAAAACTTATCCTCAAACGGTTAGATTTGAGTATTTATACTCCTCTCTAGCAAACTAGCCGTTTGGTTTGAAATTCAAACCATTTTCCTGTTTTTCTTGTCCTTTAGTCGCGCCAGCTGTTAACAGCTCTAGCGCGTCCGTACGACGTTGATCGCTTTAGCGTGTCCGTACTGTTTGTCTTGTAGCTGCTAGTTGCCTTTATCTCCAGGTCATTGATCCCATTAACGTCTTCGAGTTTTCTTCGAACTTCGAAATTTATTCTTGACTTGATGATTCTTCACATATGCTGCTCTTGATTGCATTGTCTCAATTCTGACTTCTACTTTCTGAATTGGTCGCCTTTGGCTTCAATAGTTTTCTTTACAATCCTTGAACTCTTCAAGCATCAAAGACTTCATGGCATTATTCTACATTAGTGTCTGTAATGCAGTATTCTTTTTAAGGTTCTACAATGCTACAACCTTTCTCTATTGAAGGCTTTACTGCACACTAAGTAGATGTGTTAGCTTACATAATTAGGCTTATTTTGTTATCATCAAAAACAATAGGGTTCAACAATCTCCCCCTTTTTTGATGATGACAAAACTAGCCCTGAATTGAGATAGAGCTAATTTAACATAGGGAAATATGATAAAGAAATAAGGCTGCCCCTAAGTTTATGCCAACTAAATTCAGAATTAATTAGAGCAACAGAGATATTTAGGCAAAGTAAATCAAGTCCAAAACAAAGTTGGAGAAAACTAGAAACAAAAATAAGACAAGAACTAGAAATAAACCAGAAAATCCCATCAATGGCATTAACACATATATACAGTTAAGTTCAACCAAATAAGGAGGGGTTTTCGAAAGATTTACCAATGAGGCTTTTGAACTCCCCCTGAGTTAGTCAATTCATCTTCCCCATCGACCCCATCCAAGCATGCCAAAGTTCCCTTCAAGCATGCTGGTTTTCAAATGCTAGACACTAGATAAAAGCATTAATTCCACAGCATATATATAACAGATATTCAATAAGCTCAATTCACAATTCTTCTCCCCCTTTTTGTCATAAGCAAAAAAGGTTTAATGTTTCCTGCACAGAATTATTAGAGAGAAATTCCAGAAACATACACAATAAAGCAAAAGCATAAGATAGATAAAAGGCATCCACATGCCTCAGAGCAAATATCCAGAATATCCAAGGCACTCATCAGGTGCCAAAATACAGACCAAATAAAGTAAATAACAAAGTTTTAAATGCATATGAAATGCATGAAATGTTCAGAATGCAAAAAGATAATGCAACTAATGCAATCTATTCCTCTTTTCCTTCAACTTCTTCCTCAGAGCTGCTTGAGGGAATGATGGTTTTGGGAGTTGACTTCTGCTGCGATGACTCTGATTTTGCTTTGCTGCCTGAGGGACTAGGAGTGGTTGCCATTGCTTCAGCTTCTTTGGCTACTCTTGATCTGGTGATTCTAGTTCCAGTTCCAGCAACCTTGGTAGCTGCAGTGGCCTTCTTCTTGACACCTCCTTTGCGTATCCCTTTCTTAGGAGTAGTTTGAACATCTTTGAATATCTCTATAGCCAGCTCTTCTTTTTCCTGTTTCCTACTCGGATCCTCAGTAGACAATTCTTCAGTCATCATGGCATCAATATCATCAGTGGCTCCTTTGATAATCTCATCAGCTTCCTTCTTCTTAGCAACTTCTTCTTCCTGCTGTTCTGTATTGGTGGCTTCAGTTTTCTCAGTTTGTTGTTCTTCTTCACCTTTTTCTTTTACAACTCTATCTTCAGTATCTTTCTTGGATTTGTCACCGGTGGAAAAGCTGTCTGCAGTTGACTTGTGATCATCATCCTTTTCTTCATTAGAGCTATCAGGTGGAATGATAGTTTGCTTCTCTGCAGATTTCTTTGTTCCAACAGTGTCACTAATGTCCTTTGCTTCTTCCTGTTGCTTATTCTTTTTCTTCTGCTGTTGCTCACTCTTTTTCTTCTTCTGCTGCTGTTTTGCTTTCTGCTGTTGCTCTCTTTCATATGCCTTGTTTGCCTCGTTCACAATTTCTGCTGCTCTCGCTGCTTGCTCAATATCTTCCTCAGATGTGTACCCATGAGGCTTCATTGATGCATCCCACTTCTGCTTGGATTCCTGACCTATCTTCTTTAACTGTTCTTCCATTTCTTTCCAACTCTTTAGCTTCTCAGTCAATCCTGTAGCATCTTTAACCCTTCTACTAATGTATGCTGCTGCAAGTGAGTCATAGCAGTCTCCCATCTTTTCATGAGATGCTAAGACTTGATTCATATCATTTATGAATTTGACACACATCATCTGAGTATTTCCTATCAAAGTTCCCATCAAGATACTTAGCTTTCCAATTTCTTCTACTAGGCAAGTAATATCTTCCTTCATTGCTGCTGCTAGTCCATTCATTTTGTCTATCACAGCATCTTCTCCTTTCTTTACTTCAGTTGCAACACTTTGGGCAATTGTTTCCATCATTTGCTGTTCTTTGATAGTGTTCTTAATGAACCTATCAGTAGTCTCTTTGGAGAACTTGACACAACCTTCAACTAAGTCTTTCTCATAAGGCTTGAAGTCTTCAACACTTAAATACTTCTTCATATATCCTGTAATGATATGGCCATATCCACAAATCATCTTCTTCTTCTTGTTGGCCATTTCTTTCATGCCTTTAATAAGGATTCCAGCTAAATTGACTCTTTGACAGTTATAGATTTTCCACAACAACCAAACATCATGATTGCTTACATATCCTACACTGCTCTTCTTATACCTAATAGTGCATCTAATGAATTGATGAATCATCTTCACATAACTGTTCCTGATTAATCTAGCCCTTGAATTTTCAGGCAAGTCCTCATCATTCCCTGAGATTTGCCTATAAGCGACATTCTTATCAAAAGACTCATCAAAGTCTTCTTCCCCATTGTGGTCGATTCCCAAGTAATTTCCCAAGGACTTGGGTGTAATGACCATTTCATTATCATTAATGCAGACTACAATATTCTTATCAAGGAACTTAGATCTAGCAATATCAGACTTGATTGCTTCAGGAGATTTAACTATTCTAACATAAAATTCCTTAACCAGGGAAGGACTAAGCAAAGTATATTCATAATTGGCAATACCCAGCATATTCATCAACTTAAAATTATGTTATATTCCACCATAAGTATCATCTCCTAGAAAAGTTTCCCAATCTATCAACTTAGCAGCCATAATCTGAAATTCTATGATTTCATCATACCTGTTGCGCAGAGCTACAGTCTTCAGTCGATCTTTGATTTTACTGGCTCTTGGGAGCTTTGGAAACACCAATCTGGCACCATCAAAGCTTCCTTTCCTTTCTGCACCGACTTTTGCTCGCTTTGTCGAAGCTGTAACTTCCTTTTCTTCATCAATGGCATCTATCTCAGAGAGTTTTCTCTTAGCCCTGGTGCTTTCTCCTTGTGCCATTTCTCTTGGCAGATGAGTGAGAGTTTTTGAAACAGAGGTTGAATGAATGTATGAATGAGAAAAAAAAAATTCAAAGATATTGAGAAAGAGAAGAGAGTAGAGGTGAGAGAAAGAGTTAGGGTTTCTGAGAGAGGTGAACGAAGAATGAAGAAATTAAATAGAGAAAGAGAGAAATTTTTGGAAACAGAAAGAGTTTTTCGGGATAAGGAAAGAGTAAGCGAATCTTTTTGGATTTTGAAGTGACTTTACCTAGTAAGGATAAAACCAACTTTTGAAATTCAAAAAGTGTACTGACATGAAAAGGACGCGTCAAGCACGGAAAGCGGGAAACTGAAAAAGCGTGTCAGAGGGCAAAACTCTAACACGTTTTGTATGTATGTATGTATATATTAAAGACAGTAATGAAATAATGAATGAAGTAATGAATTAATTATTACTAGAATCTATCATGCCAAGCTCATGCCTAATTCTGCTAAAATGTTCATCACAGAGAGGTTTAGTAAAGATATCAGCAAGTTGTTTAAGGGTACTAACAAACTCAATTTTGATGTCGCCTCTTTGTACATGATCACGGATGAAATGATGTCGAATCTCAATATGCTTAGTTCTTGAGTGCTGTACAAGATTTTTTGTGATATTAATCACACTAGTGTTGTCACAGTAGAGTGGCACCTCCATCATGGTAATTCCAAAATCTCGAAGTTGATGCATAATCCATATCAATTGGCACAGCAACTTCCAGCAGCTATGTATTCAGTTTCAGCAGTTGATAAAGCTACTGAATTCTGCTTCTTGCTCGACCATGATACTAGCATTTGTCCAAGAAATTGACAAGTGCCACTGGTGCTTTTTCTATCCGTTTCACTACCTGCGAAATCAGCATCAGAATATCCTGCAATATCTAACAGAGATTCTTTAGGATACCATAGACCTAGGCCAATGGTTCCTTGAAGGTACCTGAAGATCCTCTTCACAGCAATCAGGTGAGATTCCTTTGGACAAGATTGAAAACGAGCACAAAGGCAAACACTAAAGAGTATATCTAGCCTGTTAGCGGTGAGATAGAGTAGGGAGCCAATCATACCTCGATAGAGCTTCTGATCAACTACCTTACCTTTCTCATCAGAATCCAATTTAGTGCCAGTGGCCATTGGTGTCTTAATTGGTTTGCAGTCCTCAATGCCAAATTTCTTTAACATTTCCTTTGTATACTTGGAGTGACTGATGAAGATACCTTCAGAGCATTGTTTAATTTGAAGTCCTAGGAAGAAGTTTAATTCTCCCATCATGCTCATCTCGAATTCTCCCTGCATTTCTTTAGAAAAATACTTACACAAACTTTCATTAGTGGCACCAAAGATAATATCATCAACATAAATTTGAACAATTAGGAAATCAAACTTTTTCTTTTTAATGAAAAGAGTAGTATCTATACTTCTCCTTGTGAACCCTTTGTCCAGGAGAAATTTAGACAATCTTTCATACCAGGCCCGAGGTGCTTGCTTGAGTCCATAGAGAGCTTTGTGAAGTCTGTATACATGATCTGGATGGTTGCTGTCTTCAAAGCCAGGTGGTTGTTCCGCATATACTTCTTCCTGAATGTGACCATTAAGGAAGGCACTATTTACATCCATTTGGTAGAGCTTGAAGTCCATGTAACATGCAAAGGCAAGAAGTAATCTGATTGCTTCGAGTCTTGCCATAGGAGCAAATGTTTCGTCATAATCTATCCCTTCTTCTTGGTTGTATCCCTTTGCAACTAATCTAGCTTTGTTCCTGACAACTCTGCTATTTTCATCTAGCTTGTCCCTGAATACATACTTTGTGCCAACAATATGATGATCTGCTGGTGGTGGCACTAGTGTCCACACTTTGTTCCTTTCAAACTGATTTAGTTCTTCTTGCATCGCAATCATCCAGCTTTCTTCTTTTTCAGCATCTTCAAATACTTTTGGCTCAATTTGGGATATGAAGGCAGCAAACTCACATATTTTTCTAAGTGCTCCTCTTGTTCTCACACCTTCATTTGGATTTCCAATGATCAAATCTGGAGGATGACTTTTCCCATATTTCCATGCCTTTGGGAGATCTTCATGCTTAGAACTGGCAAAAGCTGACCCGACTGCGGGTACCCAACCCGACCGCCCGAAACCAAACCCAACCCAACCCGATTTGACCACAAAAGTCAACAAACCCAACCCGCCCAACCCAAAAATGACCTGAATTTCTGGTTACCCGAACCCGAAATGACCCAAATCCAAAATGACCCGAACCCGATCAACCCGACAGATTAACCCGAAATGACCCGAATTAAAATTAATTATATTTAAATTGTAAAAACTAAAACTTGTAAAATAATTAGCAAACATTATATATTTGATAGTTTTAATCCAATTTTAGTAATTTACCACATCAAAATCTCAAACTCATGATATTTATTGTTAATTTTTTTAGTCTTTGATTGAAAGTTGAAACTATACCATTAATATTGATTATTACAAATAATAGAAATTATTTTATATTTTCTAATTATTTAAATATTTATACTTTAATATAATATAGTTCATATAAAAAATCAATGCCAATGAATATTTCAATTAATACAATATATTTATAAGTTATATAAGTTTGAAGGGGTAAATAAAATGGATTATAAGTTACAATATAAATAAAATGGATTAAATTATATTGTGCTATTGTGCAGAGTAGTTCTCAGTGTCTACTGCAATTCAATCCCCAAATTCTCACATTTGTTCAAATTAGGGTTTGACAGATTTTAATTTGTTTGACTTAAAAGCTTGCATTTTCATAATTTGTTTAATTAGTCTTAATTTGAAATAATTTACAATTAATTTTCATTAATTAGTTTAAATTAGTGTTAAAACATATGCATTACATATTTAATTTATGTTAATTTAAAATTTAAATGTTGCGGTTAATTTAGTTTAAATATTTAATTTATATATTAGTCAAGGATCATTGGATCAAGTTATTGTTCAATTTTGATTCTTATGTAATATATGTATACTATATATATATATTTGTTTTTTTTTCGAAAAATAATAAATACTATTAATAATAAGGTAAAAGATTACAACCAAGCAATCAAGTTTGATGTTCTAGAGACACCAAGCTTGGCCAAGGAATCAGCAAAAAATTTTGTCTCCCTAAAGACATGAACAAAAGAGACATTGCCTAAAATAGATATTAGATTTGAAAGTCTATTATATTATATATATAGTATAAATCAGAGACATGGCCTAAATATTTATATATATATATATATACTATATATATTTGTACTGATTAATTAAGACTTAAATCCGTGAGATTGGAATTATCAGTTATATTAATGAAATTTCTTATAACTATTTTATAAAAAATGTTATAACTACAAATGGAAAAGAATTTTTATTAATCCCAAATCATAAGAATAGAAATAAAAATTTAAAAAACGCAAACTTGAATGACTCGAATCAAATTTGAAACCCGAAATGACCCGACTATTCAACCCGAAAAAAATGAATTGTAACGACCCGAACCCGAAAACCCGAGGTTCAAACTCGAAATTATCCAAACCGTATGACCCGAAATCGAAACCAACCCAGAATTGACTCGAACCCAAATCACCCGACATTTGATCGATCTGAACCCAACCCAACCCGAAACTGAAAATTACCCGAACCCGTATGACCCGAAAATTTCTTAACCCGAAACTTACCCAACCTAAAAAACCGAACCCAAATTCAACCCGATCCACCCATCTACCAGTTCTATTCATGTTGTTGATCTTGTCTGTAAAGACTTTCGATTGGGGATTATCATTAATCTCTTCAGTGGCTTTCTCATTAGTGTTAGCAGCAGTCACGACTTCTTTCTTGTTTCCCTCATCAATACCTGCATCATCATCATCTTGCACAACCTTTCTCGGTGCACTATCAGTCTCATCAAAAACAATATGAATAGACTCTTCAACCACTAAGGATGTTTTGTTAAACACTCTATATGCTTTTGAGTTCAAAGCATATCCAAGGAAAATTGCTTCATCACTACAAGCATCAAATTTGCCAATGGGGTGTTTGTCGTTGTTAAGAATAAAACATTTATAACCAAATCATCTAAAGTGAGAAATATTGGCATTTATACCTTTATAAAGTTCATAAGGTGTTTTTGAAACACGGTTTAAAATATAGGCAGCAGTATTAGTGGCTTCAGCCTAGAAATATTTTGGAAGATTGTTCTCACAAAGCATTGTTCGAGCCATGTCTTTTAAAGTTCTGTTCTTCCTTTCCACCACTCCATTTTGTTGTGGTGTTCTGGAGTAGAAAAGTTATGTTGAAAACCATTTTCATTACAAAAATCCTCAAAGACATGACTGTCAAACTCACCACCATGGTCACTTCTAACACTTATAATAGTGAAGCCTTTTCCATTTTGGACTCTCTTGCAGTGATTAGCAAAAACATCAATAACTTCATCTTTATGACTTAGGAAATAAACCCAGGTAAATCTAGAAAAGTCATCAACTATGACAAAGCCATAAGATTTACCTCCCATGCTAGTGCCGGGAACTGACATGCTTCACAGATTTTGTTAGTATTAAAATTCAGTTTGGGTAAGCCCGAGACTAGATTCTTACTAATAATTTTAGCAATAGTGCTCAAGCTTGCTTGACCAAGTCTCTTGTGCCACAACCAGCTATCAGTGGCATCATTCACCATGAGACACACATCCTTGCTCAGTTGCAAGTCATCTAGGTAGACAATATATACATTTCCGTGGCTCTTTCCGATGAAGATTAGCTTGTTTGTATTGATGTCATTAACTTGGCAGCTCTTGGAGTCGAAGATGACTCTCCATCCTTTGTCACAAAGTTGGCTGATACTGAGCAGATTATACTTGAGACCTTTCACCAATAGGACATTCTTGATTGTTGTTGTGCTAGCTTCAATAGTACCAACTCCTTGCACTTCCCCTTTGGAGTTATCCCCAAAGGTGACATCTTTTCCGTCCTTCTTAGTGAGACTAATGAACTGTTCCTTATCACCGGTCATATGTTTACAGCAGCCGCTATCAAGATACCACGACTTCCTCTTTTGCAGTTGAGCCTTCAAACATTCTTCGTTTTGCTCCTGCTCAACCTGCAAACACAGTTCTTTACTTTGCAGATTTAGGTACCCATATTGCTATGGGTCCTTGGTGGTTAGTAACAACATAAGTTTCTTTAGGCACCCAGATCTTTTTGATCTTGGGTTGATACCAATCTTTCTGATAGCAGTCAGGAGATCGATTGATGTCCTCTCCTACCACATATGTAGCACACCATGGCTCTCGGCCTAAAGTTCTTTTGATTCCTGTTACTGTCAAAACGATTACTTCCAGAGGTTTTAGTGACATTAATGTCAGCTTTCTTGAGCTCATTCAACTCATGCTCAAGTTTCTCTTTTTCCTCTCTTGCATGCTTTAATGCTTCCTCAACAGTGTTCTTGGATTCTTGCTTGCTTGTTAGTTCTTTTTTTAAGCAGTCCAAATCATTCATCAAACCAGAATTCATTTTCTTAAGAGTTTTATATCTAGCAGCCAATTTCACAAAATCATAATATAAACTATCAAATTCAAACTGCAATTTTTCAAAAGAAACAATAGAATCAAAAGCTACCTCAGTTTCATTTTCTTTGGCCATGAGACAGAGATTAGCTTGGGTATCTTCTTCAGCGTCACTGGTTTCTGATGAAGAAGTGTCACTGTCAGACCATGTTCAAGCCATCATTGCTTTCTTCTTTTTCTTCTTGTCCTTCTTTTGATTTTCATTTTTGTTCAATGGGCATTCCAGCTTTATATGTCCTGGTTTTCTGCACCCATAACAGATCACAGGGGTCTGTTTGCTTGCTTCACCCTTGAATTTATCCTTCTTGTCTTGTGTGGTACTTTCATGAGCAGCTTGAAACTTTTCCTAGATTTCTCTTGCCGAAGTGCACTTTGCGATTCTATTGAACTCAAATTCATTTAAGGCACAATGAAGTGTTGATCGAGCCAAAATAGACCCGATTTTTATGATCATTTTCCAATGCTTTTTGCTATTTTTATGTGGAATTTAACCCTATTTTGCAAGTATTTGTGTTTTTAGGTCTTGAAGATAAGAAAAGTGGAAACTTGTTGTTTTTCACTCTTTTTGGAGCTATTTTGATAACTTTTTGCACAAATATGGACTTAGCAATTTGGAGTGAAGATTTGGAGATTCGAAGTTCGTGATTGAAGATTTATTGAAGATAATTTGAAGATTTGAAGATCATTGAAGAATTATTTCAAGAAGCAAGAATTGAAGATTTGGAGCTTAATTGCAAAGGAATGAAGACAAGCCCGGAAGAAACCCGAAAGTTAAGGAATTTTGGATATTTTATATGGGATTATATTCAGCCCATATAAGTCCATAATTGGAGTTAAAATCCCAATTAATGTCGATTAGACCTTCCAAAATATCCAAATCCCGTAATTTCCCGTAAATAGTCCTATTTGGAGTAGGAAATGGCGCAATCTCGGTAGAAATGCCATAACTTTCTGCTAAGATGTCCGTTTTGAGCCCATGAGTAGCCGTTGGAAAGCTAATTCCGAGATCTACAACTTTCCTTTGAAGTCCAAAGCCCAATTCTGCCGTTTTCAAGTCCAAATCTGCCGGTGAAGTTTCTGCAGAAATCCAGAAAATTCCAGAATCCTTTTTTGACTTGGATTCTACTCTAGGATGACATCTAATCCAACTTGGAGACTAAGTGAGCCCCTAGAACGTCCTAGCCTCTTTTCCTAAGTCTAATAGGAGTCTTTAGGTTACTTTTCCACTATAAATAGCCACCTTATGTAGCCTTAGATGATATAACATCTAGATACAATTTTCTCTTCATCTATTTTTCTTCTAGTTCTAGTTTTTCTTCTAGTTTTAGGTTTAGGGTGTCGACACCTCTCTTTGCATAGAGAGGTGCGACAACCCCCCTCGTTGAAGGCTAAGGAGATTCCGCCCCAAGGTCTTGTAAGTTTTCTTATGCCTCATGGATTTTCCCAAATCCATGAGTAACTAAATCCTTAATACTTCTTATCCTTTGGTGAATTTAATCAATTGATTATGGTGAGATTTTTGTGCTTATAATTTGATGTTTGTTCTTGATAGATTGCTCTTAAATCTCTGTTTTAATCTTATGATCTTGATGATTGTGGATTTAGACTACAACTAATGATATGATTTGATAGATCTATAGCTAAATCAAGCCATTGAAGGATCGTTCGGGCTTGATTATTAGGTAGCAATTGGAGGCGAAGGATCTTCCTTCTAAGGGAATTAGGGATCAGTGGCCAAAGTAATTTGCTCATTGTTTGGTTTTACTTTTGTAAGCATGCGTGAAAAAATATAATTGTTCTTAATGCTTTGTTCTTGGGTAATTATCACACTGGATCAAGAGGTGATTGTCTAAAGAATAAAAGAGATAATTCACACTGGATCAAGAGCTTTATCCATTATGCATGTTGGTTTTCCAGACCAGTTGTCATCTAGAATAAAATATTGAATTCATCTTTTAAAATCAAGGATCCATAGTTAATTTGATTGATTCATACCATTGGAGGAGAAGTATGCCTTTTAATTATTGTTTTCTTTATAAATTGCCATAGATTTAGATTTAATATACTTTACTTTGTTTTTAGTTTAATTGCTTTCCTTTAATTGATAATTTTAATCCCCTGTTTTCTGTTTTAAAAGTAATTTTTAGAAAAGATTTATTCTTTGGATAAGATTATTACCCTTCTCAGTGGGATTCGACCCCTACTTGCCCTATCTACTTTAGTTAGGTTTTGTGGGGATTATCTTATGATTGCTGACGACACGATCATAATTTTGGCGCCGTTGCCGGGGAAGGGAAGTAAGAATAGATCCAAGAATTAATCTGCTCTAGAAGTTTTGTTTTTGCGTTTTTTCTATAAAAAAAATTGTGTTTTCCCTAAAAAAATTGCTTTTTGCGAATTTAAAAAAAAATTTGCGAAAAAAAATGAAAAAAAAATTTGCGTTTTCTAAAAAAAAAATATTTTCCTTTATTTTCTATGTTTAATTTTTATTTTCGTTTAAGAACTTTTACTACTAATTTTTCTTTCTAGTTTTTGTTTTCTAAGAAATTAGTGTTTTGTGACAATGGAGCAAGAAGCAAAATTGCGAATGATCCATGATCAAGAACAGATTGGAGATTGCGAGCAACTACTAGAAGAACACTTGCACCAATATTAGGAGAGATTCAACAAATTATGCGATAGCCATCCAAACCATGGGTTTTCTGAGCAAATCCTGATTGAGATTTTCTATTCTAATCTAGAACCTTGTACTATGTACACCATAGACAAAGCCAGTGGTGAAAGTTATATGCATAGTGAATCTTTCTTTTCGAAAACCCTTGAGGAGCAAAAGGCGATAATTGAAGAAGAGGTGGCCAAAAGCGCAAAGGAATATCTTGCAAAGATCGAGACTTCTTGGGAATCAACAAGCTTCTCAAGTCTTACTACTTTGAGGAGATCAACATGGATCAATTCTTTTTGAAGGACAAGCAGATTTGCCAACACGAAGACAATTTTCAAAGGCAAGATGGAAGCCATGCCAATCCAGAATGTTGTAAGCATCCATTGCATCAACCTCTCACAACAACAAAGATGGCATTGTCATTTCTAGACATTCATGGCGTCGCCCTCAACAAAATTGGTGATTTCTTTTCTTCTCTCTTCTTTTCACTTTCATATTTTTGTGCTCAAATTCTTCCTATATCATCATACTTACTTTATGCTTTGAAGTGGTATGGTCCACCCTAAAAAAGGGAGATGAAGGAAAGTCTAGCCAAAGACATTAAAGAAAGGCGCTGCTTGGGAGGCAACCCAAGAAGTTACTAACGTTGTAATTTTCTTTTTAGTTTTTAGTTTTTCTTTTCTTATTAGGATTTCAAATTAAGGGAGTAAGGCGAACGAATGAAAAGCCAAAGAGAGAAGCAAAAGATGGAAGCCAACGCACCAAAGGAGTCAGCCAAAGGCCATGGCAGACCTGGTGGGACCAGCTATGCCCGAGCCGCACAAGCGTGCTAGGTCGGCTGTAGCCTGGCAACCCGTGCGCGACAACTGACCAATACCGGGCATGTCCGCGCCAAAGCCACTCATCTACATGGCCAAGACCGGCCATTACCCGGCTATGACCCGGCCATTCACGCACAAGGCCCGGCCAAGACTGGCAAGCTCCGCACCATCATGCGCGACACAACCGGCTTCATACGCTCCACTTGCGTGCCATGCTCGGTCATATCCTAGCCAAGGCCGCAAGTACGCATCAACTCAGGCCTCATCCGCACAGCCGCGCCCCATGCACGGTCAGTACCAGCCAGCATTGCTCCACCCACTCATATTGCCGAGCCAAGACCGGCCACATCAGAGTCATCTCAGGCTGTCACCGTGCCATCACCAGCCACATCCGAACTGCCATCGGTCATGCATGGAACAAAGAAGTTTTCTTTAACTCTATCTTTTTCTTTTTCTTTGCTTTGTTTTGCTTTGAGTGATTATTGCTTTGATTGATTGTCTATTCTTTGATTTGAATTAGTTGCTTGAATTTCTTTTCTATGCTTTCTATGTTTTGATTTGGATCTTAATTATGACTCATATGCTATGAATGCTATGATTGATGCTTTGAATCTTGATTTGCTTGATTGGATGCATACTTTCTTTGTGAGTCAAGTTTTTTTTAGCACATTCATTTATTTTTAAAACCAGACTTATCACACATGCGCTTAAAATTCACATATTGAAGACAATATGTCTTTTAAGTGTGGGGGAGAGAGTCTAATAGAGAGTCTACATGCATAGAATCCATGAAATTTTTCGAAAATTTTGCAAAAATTTTGAATTTTTCATATATATATATATTAAGTGATTAAATTAATTATGATTGATGAATGCTTAAAATTTTTAAGAATGTTTACTTCATTGATTGATTTATAGCATGATATCTTATTTCTTAGATTAGGTATAATTCAAGACTGTGATAAAAGCTTATTGTTTATTGCTTCTATGATTACCTATTTCTAGAACTTGTGTTTAGTTTTTGTTGAAATTACACTTATGAAAGTATGTTATGGATATGTCAAGAACAACTGTGGGGTACTACTTATATAAAAGGGTAGTTAAAATGTTTTCATAAAAAGAAGTGTTTTCATGCAAGAGGAGAAGAGGTATTTCTGCTATAAAAAAAAATCAATCCATTGTTTTCACTCTTCTCTTTAACAAAATGAGTTAGTAACCCTTGGGAAGAGGATAAGAGGCATGGACCAGCAGAAATATTGTCCCTCTAGAGTGCTAGTAGCCTCAAAATAAAAAAAAATTAAAGGGTGTTAGTAACCCCTAATCATGAACACTTCGAGGTTAGTAACCTCACTTTTCTAAATCTAATTACCTTTGAAATCTTATAACCTGCAAAACTCTTGATTTATATCTATGATATGCAATCCTTTGAGTAATGGAGATAAAGATGAAGACATAGGCTTATAGAAAGAAGTAGTTATAGTATGTGATGAATGTGAGTGCTTAGAACTACTTTAATTAGGTTACTTAAGAATAAAGATGCTTGCTATTTCTTGATCTTTTGAATTGAGTGCTCTTATTGTTCTTTGTTATTCTGATTTCATGATTGAATTAATCCTTAATATATGCATGCATTCAAAATTTATTCTTTCAAAAAGATTGGTTTTTAAAGCCTTTGAACCAATGTATGTTTATAGTTTTTCACTAACCCATGAGTCTATCGAGTCTAGTCTTAAACATGTTTGTGGGTATCGTCCTAGTTAAGAAAAACCTCAGGTGACATAACACCTCCTGAGTACCTCTATCAGTCTCAAGTTTAAATGGCTTGCGTCACGTCCTAAATGTCGTCGTACACCTACGAAAGTGGAATCTTTATTTGCATTAGGTTTAGTTTTTGTTTTTATAGTTTTATGTATTAGTTTGCTAGGGACTAGCAAAGGTTTAGTGTGGGGGAAATTATGATCGAGCCAAAATAGACCCGATTTTTATGATCATTTTCCAATGCTTTTTGCTATTTTTATGTGGAATTTAACCCTATTTTGCAAGTATTTGTGTTTTTAGGTCTTGAAGATAAGAAAAGTGGAAATTTGTTGTTTTTCACTCTTTTTGGAGCTATTTTGATAACTTTTTGCACAAATATGGACTTAGCAATTTGGAGTGAAGATTTGGAGATTCGAAGTTCGTGATTGAAGATTTATTGAAGATAATTTGAAGATTTGAAGATCATTGAAGAATTATTTCAAGAAGCAAGAATTAAAGATTTGGAGCTTAATTGCAAAGGAATGAAGACAAGCCCGGAAGAAGCCCGAAAGTTAAGGAATTTTGGATATTTTATATGGGATTATATTCAGCCCATATAAGTCCATATAAGTCCATAATTGGAGTTAAAATCCCAATTAATGCCGATTGGACCCTCCAAAATATCCAAATCCCGTAATTTCCCGTAAATAGTCCTATTTGGAGTAGGAAATGGCGCAATCTCGGTAGAAAGACCATAACTTTCTGCTCAGATGTCCGTTTTAAGCCCATGAGTAGCCGTTGGAAAGCTAATTCCGAGATCTACAACTTTCCTCTGAAGTTCAAAGCCCAATTCTGTCGTTTTCAAGCTCAAATCTGCCGGTGAAGTTTCTGCAGAAATCCAGAAAATTCCAGAATCCTATTTTGACTTGGATTCTACTCTATGATGACATCTAATCCAACTTGGAGACTAAGTCAGCCCCTAGAACGTCCTAGACTCTTTTCCTAAGTCTAATAGGAGTCTTTAGGTTATTTTTCCACTATAAATAGCCACCTTATGTAGTCTTAGATAATATAACATCTAGATACAATTTTCTTTTCATCTATTTTTCTTCTAGTTCTAGTTTTTCTTCTAGTTTTAGGTTGAGGGTGTCGACACCTCTCTTTGCATAGAGAGGTGCGACAACCCTCCTTTGTTGAAGGCTAAGGAGATTCCGCCCCCAAGGTCTTGTAAGTTTTCTTATGCCTCTC
>AWWV01014208.1:0-16675 GCA_001974805.1 Corchorus capsularis
ATATACCAAGCAATATTGTGTCTTTTTTGAGTGATTTTGNAGGAATTGGAGTTGTTTCGATTGAACTCCATCCCAATGTTGTGCAACACCAATTCATTGAGAGCTTTCCATATGTGGTGCAATACAAGCAAGATTTGAGGACAAATCTTCTTCAAGGGGGAGGGAATGATGCGCCCAAGACTTATCATGAAGGGAATGATGCGCCAAGGACTTATTATGAACTTGAAGACAAGCATGGAGAGCATGGAAAGGATGTGCAAGGGCTGCAAGGAAGCATGGAGATGCATGAAGATCATGGAGATATTGATGATCATGTTCCAAGGACCAAAGGGATGCCATTCGATCCATTGAAGATGCCATTAGGTCCGATGACAAGAGCAAGAGCTAAGAGATTCAAGGATGCACTCATGGGCCTTGTTCGAACTCATCTTGAAGACTTGAAGACCATTGAAGTTCAATTGAAGAGCTTTGGTGATGATTTGCGCAAGAAATTACCAATCAATTACAAGTTCATCACTTTGCTTACTATTGATTCTAGATGGCTGGATTGACATCATGGCATGAGCCCATTAGCTTTAGTTTGCTTTGTTTAGGCTTAATTCTATCTTAGATTAGCTTATTTTTAAGTTTGGACCTTATTTGGATTGGGCCTTGGATGACTAAGTCCAATCCTTGTTTAATTATGTCTTTATTTCCTTTTCCTAGTTGGGTTTGGACTAGTTTTTCCCTAGCCCTTATATTTGGACGAAAATTAGGATTTATTTTAGGATTTTGGTTGACCCTATCACTATATAAGGCCACCAATATCTCTTGTAAAAGTTGAAGTTGAGTTGATTAACAAAATTGAGGTTTTTTACACCCAAATTGATTATCTAACTTAATTGTTCTAGTTTGAGCAAACTTAGGGTTCTTCAATCTTGTAGAGTCCTAGCAAACAATTAGATTGTGATTGCTTAATTGTTTGTGAATCTTGTGATCTTAGGTGTTCAATTGCAGGTCGAATTGAGGGTCTAAGGCCGACGAACGAAGGAGGATTTATCTAGTGAAGATTGTCGACTTACAAGTCTAGAAGTTTGGTGATTCAAGTTGATCTTTACAACTAGATTCGTATCAATTGGTAATCAGAGCATAGGTTTATCATCTTCAATCAGTAAATCTATCTTTCTATTCATCATTCATCAAGTTTTCATCCATCAAAATTCACGCACACTTATATCGCACCACGTTCTTGAAAATTCAAAAAAATCTGCAACTTTGAAAATTCATAGCCGATTCATCTTACATCTATTTGCTTTGAAATTTCAGATTTGAGTCCCTTATGCCTAGTAGTTATGTCGAAAAATATCAAAAAAATCAAAAAAAATAAAAAAAAAAATCGACCAGAAACTTGTTATTTTTGTTCTGGGTTCGGTTGAAGTCGGAAAGCTTTGAAATTTGAGATTTAGAATTTTTTTAGTGTGATATTTCTGGGAAAAATACTGAAAAAAAATCAAAAATAATTTATTGTGTTATCTATTTTTGACATTAACTAGGGTTTTAGTTTGGGAATTTTGGGAATTAGGGTTTTCATTGTGCAATTGATTCAACTTGTTGCAATTAGCCCTAATTGTTTGTGTAATTGGATATCTTGGGTTGCTTTTGCTGTGAATTGTGATTTTATTTGATGAATTTCAGGTTACAAACCCTATTGGAGACAAGTGGTACAAAATTGGATCAAGTGGTACTAGGGTTAATCGATTTGATTACTCTATTTGTGCTTGAATTAAGTTTTTGTGCAGCAAGTTTGGAGAAGGATTTTGACAACAAGGCCTACATAAAGTGGTTTTATTTGGTTTAAGATCTCTTTCCTTTGATTCACAAAAATATTTTGCTACTGATTGTTTGTTCCTCAAGTAGGTCACGAGAAGAAAGGAGTTCTCTAGGAGTTGCTCTTATTAGGCCTATTGAAGCTAGTAAAAGGCATAATCTTGTGAGATCATCAAGAGAGTAGTGGATCGCCAATCCATAGGAATTGAGTGCAAACACGAGAGCACAAGTCAAAGTTATAAACACACACACACACACACTTGTGAGGATTTTTATTACTAATCTTTGTTCTTTTTGTAGGCACAATGGGAGATAGACAAGAAGAGCAAAATCAAGAAGTAAACACGGCTACCTTGTTAAAACAAATACTTAAACAACTTGGCACCATGTGTATTAGTTTGGTTGATAGGAGAACTTTGAGTGCCTATGTAAAAGGGGATGTTCAAAGGGAGAATTTCTTTCACACTAGGATGTATGCGAATGAGAAGCCTAGTAGTGTGATTATAGATGAAAAGAGTTTTAAAAACTTAGTTAGTGATTATTTGGTGAAAGAGTTACAACTACCTACTTCTAATCATCCTAATCCCTATAGCCTAGGTTGTTTCAATGATAGAGAAGACATTAGTGTTGACAAACAAGTTTTAGTTTCTCTTTCTTTGGGCAGGTATAAGGGAGATGTTTTGTGTGATGTCTTACCCATGCAAGCATGCTATGTACTACTTGGTCGACCTTGGCAATTTGACAACAAAGTTCATCATGATGGAGAGACCAACAAGTATTCTTTCATGTGTGGTAAGAAGCCTCTTACTTTAATTCTTTTATCACTTCAAGAAGCTTTAAAAGATCAAATTAAAGTGAGAGATGATTTTGCTAAATTGGATGCTGAATTTAGGGCTAAAGAAAAGAGTAAATACGAACCTAAAATTGATGATTGTTTTGATGATAAAACAGCCTTAGTTGCAAAGTGTGTTTTAGATGTTGTTTGCAATGATACTAAACCTAATTTAAGTGTTGTTTGCAATGATACTAAATCTGTTTTAGGTGTTATTGGTGATGACACTAAATCAGTTTTGGATACTAATTGTGATGAAAACAAATCTGTTTTGGTTGATCATAGCATTGCAAATAATTCTGTTTTAGTTGATCATAGCATTGCAAATAATTCTGTTTTGGTTGATCATAGCATTGCAAATAATTCTGTTTTAGGTGAAAAGAAAGAGATTTCTAGTAAAGTTGTTAAAGAGTGTATGATAGCTAGTAAGAGTGAGATTAAGAGTGTTTTGCAAGAGAATTCTGTTATGATCTTACCTTTGTTTCGAAATACATTAATGGGTACTAACAACTTGGCTGGAGATATACCAAGCAATATTGTGTCTTTTTTGAGTGATTTTGTAGGAATTGGAGTTGTTTCGATTGAACTCCATCCCAATGTTGTGCAACACCAATTCATTGAGAGCTTTCCATATGTGGTGCAATACAAGCAAGATTTGAGGACAAATCTTCTTCAAGGGGGAGGGAATGATGTGCCCAAGACTTATCATGAAGGGAATGATGCGCCAAGGACTTATTATGAACTTGAAGACAAGCATGGAGAGCATGGAAAGGATGTGCAAGGGCTGCAAGGAAGCATGGAGATGCAAGAAGATCATGGAGATATTGATGATCATGTTCCAAGCACCAAAAGGATGCCATTCGATCCATTGAAGAGGCCATTAGGTCCGATGACAAGAGCAAGAGCTATGAGATTCAAGAATGCACTCATGGGCCTTGTTCGAACTCATCTTGAAGACTTCAAGACCATTGAAGTTCAATTGAAGAGCTTTGGTGATGATTTGGGCAAGAAATTACCAATCAATTACAAGTTCATCACTTTGCTTGTTATTGATTCTAGATGGCTGGATTGACATCATGGCATGAGCCCATTAGCTTTAGTTTGCTTTGTTTGGGCTTAATTCTATCTTAGATTAGCTTATTTTGAAGTTTGGACCTTCTTTGGATTGGGCCTTGGTTGACTAAGTCCAATCCTTGTTTAATCATGTCTTTATTTCCTTTTCCTAGTTGGGTTTGGACTAGTTTTTCCTAGCCCTTATATTTGGACGAAAATTAGGATTTATTTTAGGATTTTGGTTGACCCTATCACTATATAAGGCCACCAATATCTCTTGTAAAAGTTGAAGTTGAGTTGATTAATAAAGTTGAGGTTTTTTACACCCAAATTGATTATCTTAGCTTCATTGTTCTAGTATGAGCAAACTTAGGGTTCTTCAATCTTGTAGAGTCCTAGCAAATAATTAGGTTGTGATTGCTTAATTGTTTGTGAATCTTGTGATCTTAGGTGTTCAATTGCAGGTCGAATTGAGGGTCTAAGGCCGACGAACGAAGGAGGATTTATCTAGTGAAGATTGTCGACTTACAAGTCTAGAAGTTTTGTGATTCAAGTTGATCTTTGCCGGGTCTCAAAGGTGGATTTGGACCGATTACAACTAGATTCGTATCACTATAGGGCGTCACAAGTTACTCTCCCGTGATGGTTAGGAGGCACTATGGTAGCAACCAGTTCATTCCTGCCAGTCACGGTCTAAATAGTGTCAACATTGTCTATGGGGAAGAGAACTCCAAGATAGAAGCCCAGGAACTCCGAAAATCTCTCACACAAATGACCTTTGTGAGAAAAGGTGGAAGAGATACGAAAGTGACTCCCGAATATCCTGATTGGCATCGGAAGAGATTAAAGGATATAAAGGTGTCTCCCCCTACCAATCTTGAAGCTGAGGTAGGAGAAAAGATGGAGGACATAGTTATGAAGCTAACTATGTAGCTAGAAAGGGAGAGGAATGGTACTGAAGCTCAAAGAATAGCAAAGGTTAACCGGGAGTTAATGTTGAGGATATGATCGAGCTAAAATTATGCATATTTTTATAGCTATTTTTATATATTTTTTGCTACTTTTATATGTGTTTTTACCCTATTTTGCAAGTATTTGTGTTTTTAGGTCTTGAAGACAAGAAAAGTGAAAACTTATTGTTTTTCACTCTTTTTGGAGCTATTTTTGTGACTTTTTACTCAACTATGGATTTGAAGATGCGAAGTTCGTGTTTTAAAGATTTCTTGAAGATATTTTGAAGATTTGAAGACAATTGAAGAATTAATTCAAGAAGTAAGAATTGAAGATTTGGAGCTTATTTGCAAAAGATTGAAGCCAAGCCCAGAAGAAGCCCGGAAGTTAAGGATTTTTTGATAATTTATATGGGATTATATGCAGCCCATATAGTCCATAATTGGAGTTAAAATCCCAATTAATGCCGATTGGACCCTCCAAATATCCAAATCCCGTAATTTCCCGTAACTAGTCCTATTTGGAGTAGGATTCAGCGCAGTCTCGGTAGAAAGGCCATAACATTCTGCTCAGGTGTCCGTTTTAAGCCCACGAGTAGCAGTTGGAAAGCAAATTCCGAGCTCTACAACTTTCCTTTGAAGTTAAAAGCCCAGATCTGCAATCTTCAAGCCCGAATCTCAAGTCGAAGTTTCTTCAGAAATCCAGAAAATTCCAGGATCCTATTTTGACTTGGATTCTACTCTAGGAAGACATCTAATCCAACTTGGAGTCCAAGTCAAGGCTAAACCGTCCTACCCCTATTTCTCCACTATAAATGGCCACCTCCTGTATCACAAATCACACACTAGATATACTTTCACATAGATATAGTTTTATTCTCTTTTTCTACCTTTCTTTAGTTTAAGTTTTTCTCTAGTTTTAGAAGGGGGAAGTCGACACCCTATCTAGCCATAGAGGGGTGCGACAACCCTAGGTTTTCAAGGGGGAGAAATCGTTCCTCCCTAGTCCTGTAAGTTTTCTTATGCCTCTCATGGATTTTTCCAAGTCCATGAGTAGTTAAATCCTTAATACTTCTACTCCTTTGGTGAATTCAATCAATTGATTATGGTGAGATTTCTATACTTATAATTTTGTGTTAAGTTCTTGATGATAGTAGTCAAAACCCTGTTTTATTTTATGATTCTGAATCTTACTTGAGTTATGTGGCCACTAACGATGTAAGAGGAAGATCTATGGCTAGATCAAGCTTAGAATTAACCACTCAAGTTTGATTGTTTTTAGCAAATCAGGTTTGTTTAATCGCTGCCTGATGGGCGTTTGTCTATCGGAGGCCGAGAAATTGTTCTTCGTATGATTCTACTTTGTAGGCATGTGTGTAAAATTAATTATTCTTAATGCTTTGTTCTCAAGTAATCTTTAAGCCCTAAAAAAGTAATCGATTGCTGAAGGAATAAAAGGGATAGCTGCAGCTTTAATCGGCCTCTTATCTAATATACATATTGGGAAACCTATACCAGTTGTCAGTCAAGAATAAGATGCTTAATTCATCTTTTAAGTCAATGATCCATAGTTAATCTGATTGAATCATACCATCGGAGAAGAAGTATGTTTTATAATTATTGTTTGCTTTATTAATTTGCTTTAGATCTAGATTTAATTTTATTTGCTTTGTTTTTAGCTTAATTGATTTCTTTATAATTGATATTCACAATCCCCTGTTTTCTAATTGATTTTTGGAAAAGATTTTTCTTTCCTTTGATAATTATAACACTTCTCTGTGGGATTCGACCCCTACTTTCCCTAACTAGTTTAGTTAGTTTATGTGGGGATTATTTTTATGATTGCTGACGACCGATCATAAATTTTGGCGCCGTTGTCGGGGAAGGGAATTGAAGGAAGTGAAGAGAGATTAGAGGCAAGAATTAATCTGCTCTAAAAAAGTTTTTGTTTTTCCGATTTTTCTAAAAAAAAAAAAGTTTGCGATTTAAAAAAAAATTAGGGTTTGCATCGATAAAAAAAATAATTTTTCTTTTCCGTGTTTCCTTTTAAAATAAAAAAAAATTCTGTTTTGCTTTTTAATTTTTTATTTAAGCACTGCTACTGCTAATTTTTCTTTTTAGTTTTGTTTGATTTTTCTAGGAAGTTGCATGCCAAAGACAAGAAGTGGTGGTATTGAAGGTTTAGAATTCAATCCTGAGCCTGAAAGAACACTATTTCAGAAGAAGAATGAGACACAAAGCCGATTACAAGAAGAAGAGTCATCCAATTCAAGTTCTCAACCAAGTTCTCCTAGATCTGCTGTTTCAACATCGTCAGAAGACATGGCTGAAGAAGAACAACCCAAAACTCTGAGAGAGTTAGCTGCACCAAACATCAATGCCAAACGCTTAGCCATTCAATATCCAAATACAACTGAAAACTTTGAGATAAAATCGGGATTTATTCAGATTTTACCCAAATTTCATGGCTTTCCTGGAGAAGATCCTCACCCACATCTGACAGATTTCCAGATTGCCTGTGCATCAACAAGTATACAAGGTATTCCTGAAGATCAATTCATGTTACGACCCTTTCCGTTCACTCTTATGGACCGAGCAAAAGATTGGTTGTACTTCCTACCCACTGGTTCAATCACATCTTGGACGAGCCTTAAGAAGCTGTTCTTGGAAAAGTACTTTCCTGCAAACAAAGCATCAAGTATAAGGAAGGAGATTTACGGAATTAAGCAACGCCATGGAGAAACAATGCATGAATATTGGGAACGATTCAAAGCACTTTGTGCGAGTTGCCCCAATCATCAAATAAATGAACAGTTGCTGATCCAGTACTTCTACGAAGGATTACTACCGTTTGACAGATCTTCTATCGATTCTGTAAGTGGAGGAGCTTTCATAGACAAAACTCCCGCCGAAGCTTGGACTTTAGTGGAAAACATGGCTGCAAACACTCAACAATTTGGATATCGAGAAGACTATTCAAGAGAAGGCCCTACAAGAAGAATCAATGACGTTTCTACCTATTCCACCTCATTGGAGCAACAACTTCAAGAAACGAATCAGCAAATTGCTATGCTCACTGATTTGTTCCAAGCGAATTTTTCAAGTGTGCCTAGGGTTTGTGGAATTTGTTCTCAAGGACACTATACTGATAAGTGCCCTACTTTAGAAGACAACAAGTAAGGAGTCAATGCCGTGGGAATACAAGTAGATTATCAAAGGAAGTCTGAACCTTATTGGAGACGTGAGCAACCGAGTCAACAATATGGGAATCAAGGTAATTACCAAGGAAGGCCAATGAATTTTCAAAGACCTAATTTTCAATCTTCACAAGCTATTTCCATCGAGATGCAACAAATCAAAGAAGCTATGGAGATGATGAGAAAACAAATTAGTCAATTAGCTAGTGATATGAGTGATCTCAAGACACAAGGTCAACAAAGTTCGTGTTTTGAAAATATTTTGAAGATTTGAAGACAATTGAAGAATTAATTCAAGAAGTAAGAATTGAAGATTTGGAGCTTATTTGCAAAGGATTGAAGTCAAGCCCAGAAGAAGCCCGGAAGTTAAGGATTTTTAGATAATTTATATGGGATTATATTCAGCCCATATAAGTCCATAATTGGAGTTAAAATCCCAATTAATGCCGATTGGACCCTCCAAAATATCCAAATCCTGTAATTTCCCGTAACTAGTCCTATTTGGAGTAGAAAATGGCGCAGTCTCGGTAGAAACGCCATAACTTTCTGCTCAGATGTCCGTTTTAAGCCCATGAGTAGCCGTTGGAAAGCTAATTCCGAGCTCTACAACTTTCCTTTGAAGTGCAAAGCCCAGATCTGCTATATTCAAGCCCGAATCTCAAGTCGAAGTTTCTGCAGAAATCCAGAAAATTCCAGAATCCTATTCTAACTTGGATTCTACTCTAGGAAGACATCTAATCCAACTTGGAGTCCAAGTCAAGGCTAAACCGTCCTACCTCTATTCTTCCACTATAAATAGCCACCTCCTGTATCACAAATCACATACTAAAAAATTACACTAGATACATAGATATAGTTTTATTCTCTTTTTCTACCTTTCTTTAGTTTAGGTTTTTCTCTAGTTTTAGAAGGGGGAAGTCGACACCCTCTCTAACACATAGAGGGGTGCGACAACCCTAGGTTTTCAAGGAGGAGAAATCGTTCCTCCCTAGTCCTGTAAGTTCTCTTATGCCTCTCATGGATTTTCCTAAGTCCATGAGTAGCTAAATCCTTAATACTTCTAATCCTTTGGTGAATTCAATCAATTGATTATGATGAGGTTTCTATACTTATAATTTTGTGTCAAGTTCTTGATGATAGTAGTCAAAACCCTGTTTTATTTTATGATTAAATCTTATTGTGGCCACTAAGATTGATCTATTGCTAGTCAAATAAGGATTGAATCCCGAGTTTGATTTATGGTAGCAAATCAGGTTTGTTGGATCGCTGCCTAATGGGCATTTGTCTATCGGAGGGCGAGAAATCTTTCTTCGTATGGTTCTACTTTGTAGGCATGTGTTTAAAATTAATTATTCTTAATGCTTTGTTCTTAAGTAATCTTTAAGCCCTGAAAAAGTAATCGATTGCTGAAGGAATAAAAGAGATAACTGCAGCTTTGACCGGCCTTTTATCTAATATACATGTTGGGAAACCTATACCAGTTGTCAGTCAAGAATAAGATGCTTAATTCACCTATTAAGTCAATGATCCATAGTTAATCTGATTGAATCATACCATCGGAGAAGAAGTATGCTTTATAATTATTGTTTACTTTATTAATTTGCTTTAGATCTAGATTTGCTTTGGATTGTTTTTAGTTTAATTGTTTTCTTTATAATTGATATAATTAATCCCCTGTTTTCTAATTGATTTTTGGAAAAGATCTTTCTTTCCTTTGATAATTATAACTCTTCTCTGTGGGATTCGACCCCTACTTGCCCTAGCTAGTTTAGTTAGTTTTTGTGGGGATTATTTTTATGATTTCTGACGACCGATTAAGTGGAAAAGAGTTGAAAGAACCCTATCCAACCCTTGCCGCACATCAACAAGCTAAAGGAGAGTCGAGCTACACCAAGGAAGACAAATTACAAGTGCCTGCCGAAATCAAGATTGAAGATGAACCCAATAACAAAGGAGCTGCGCCGATTGAAGGTTCCAACAAAGAAGAGGCTGTAACTCAACCCAAAGGAAAAGGTGTGTGCGATTCCAACAAGCCTAAAACCGATTCCAACCTAATTCCTTTCCAATCAAGATTGAAGAAGACAAAGAAAGAAGATGATGATCAAGATATTTTGGAGATATTTCGAAAAGTTGAGGTCAACATCCCACTCCTTGATGCCATTCAACAAATTCCGAATTATGCAAAGTTCCTTAAGCAACTTTGTACCAACAAAAAAAGATTACAAGGTAAGGTAAGCGCTGGAGCTAATGTCTCTGTTGTGCTTCAAAAGAGTTTACCTCCTAAGTGCAAAGATGCAGGTACGTTTTCTATCACTTGTTCTATTGGGAGAAGTGTTATAGAGAATGCTATGCTTGATCTAGGTGCTTCTTTAAGTGTGATGTCTTATTCTTTCTACAAATCTTTAAATCTTGGTCCTTTGAAGAATACTGATGTTATTCTGCAATTAGCTTATGGATCTTTGGTTTATCCCAAAGGTGTTTTAGAGAATATCTTAATTAAAGTTGAGCATTTGATTTTTCCTATCGATATATTCATTTTGGATATGGAATATTCGAAAGATCAATGTCCTCTTTTATTAGGAAGACCTTTCCTAAAGACTTCTCATACCAAGATCGATGTATTCAATGGTTCATTGACCATGGAATTCGATGGTGAAGTCATCCACCCTAGAATTTCATCTCAAGTGCCTTTGAAATCTAACAATTTTGTTTATGTTATAAGTTCTAAGTTTGTTAAGAAAGAAGCCATTGAAGATTCTTCATCAACAAAGCCTGATCGGATTTCCAAAGGAAGACAAAGAATAATGGACATTCGAGAACGCTACAACAAGACTTTCCACAAATTTTGGAGGAGATTCAAGCAGTTGTGTGCCGATTGCCCTCATCATGGATTCAAGGAAGGAATTTTAATCCAAATCTTTTACGGAGGATTGAGTTCTTGTTGATTCTTTCAGTATGAAACCACTACATGAAAGAACCCCGGAGAATGCATTCTATGCCTTTGAAGAATTATCTCGGAGGACGAAATCTTCAACCTCCCATGAGAAGAAAGATCGAGCGAAAGAAGCCAAGAAGGAGAAAGAAGTCAACAACAAAGAAGTTCAACCATCCCTAAAGATCGACCGACCAAGCAATTCAACTGAGAAGCAAGATATAGATCTTAAACATAGAACTAAAGTTGGAAGCATTCTTCAACGTAAAGTGGAGAATTTTCCCCAATTTTGGCAAAGGTTTAAGAAGCTATGTGCTGCTCATCCTCATCATGGTTATGATCCAAGAAGATTAGCTCAAAACTTCTACCAAGGATTAAGAGCTTCTGATCGATTGTCTGTCGACACTCTTATCTATATTCCCTTGTTCGATCACAGCACTGCTGACATATACGAGATATTGGAGAGTTTTGCCCAGATGTTAACCAATACACCGAAGGAAGCTGCTCAAGGACTGAGCCCGGCTAAGCCCGTGCCGCACAAGCCAGCATGCCCGGCTGCAGCCCGGCTATCGACATCCCATGGCCGGACGATACCGGCTAATGCAGCACCAGCCCGTGCGCCTAGCTCGGCTACAGCCCAGCCACCCGAGCCTCGCACCTGGACGACACCGGCCTCTGCCGCGCCACCTGCCCGGCACAACCAGGCCACTGCCGAGCCATCCATGCCACATGTCCGGTCATGCCTCGCCAAAGCCGCAATGCCTGTCCAGTCATGCCCAGCCTTGTCCGCTCAACCCGCGCTACACCCCATGCCATTTGCGCCACAAGCTCGGCCATGCCCGGCATTGTCCACACCAGGCCGCGCCACCAGCATCCCATGTTCGGTTATGCGAGCTTCCTACCGAGCCATATCCGCGCAACGCCCGGCCCTGTCCGCGCACCATGCCCGGCCTATGTCGTGCCATCCGCGCGCCCAACCACGCCACCACGAGCCCATGCCGCGCAATCCAAAGCTTTTGCCGCGCCGCCTCAAGCCAGTACCATGCCATCGCCAAATCATGCTGATTTAAGTTCTTTGATCTTTTCAAGTCTTGATAAAATTCAACTTAAAACTATCAAAATCATTGAAGAGAGTAGAATTATCGAAGACCTGTTGAAGGATTACACTGAAAATTCCTTCACCCTTGAAGAATAACCTTCTTTAAGGCAGTCTAGCCAAAGACCTTAAAGAAAGGCACTTATTGGGAGGCAACCCAATATTTTTACTAACCTTTAATTTTTCTTTGTTTTATTTTTATTTTCTTTTTTAGGATTTCAATACCAAAGGAGAAAAAGGAGCTTTTCACCAATATGAAGAAATCGAATGGAGTTTATGCTTGGACTAAGCCCCTAAGTTTTCTTAAACCTTAACTCCATTTAATTTTTCTTGCAATGCTTTGATTGATTTTTCCTTGATATGCGATTCATCTAGAGATATAGGTTATATAGGTTAATTAGGATTTAAAAGATGCATATTTATTTTTACTTTAATTTTCCACGCTTGTTTATACATTGGGGACAATGTATCTTTTATGTGTGGGGGAGAGAGTCTACATACATATAAAATTGGCATAATTTTTTCGAAAATTTTGACAAAATTTTTGAATTTTATATATATATTGAGTTATTGATTTGATTTCTGATTGAAGACTATCTTAGAATTTTCAAGAATGTTTGATTCATTAATTGATTTATAGTATGATATCTTATTTCTTAGATTAGGTATAATTGAAGTTTGTGATAATTGCTTACCATGGATTATTTCTATGATTGCCTATTTCTAGAACTTGTGTTTAATTTTTATTGAAACTACACTTATGAGAGTATTTTATGAATATGTCAAAAATAAGTGTGGGGGACTATCTATATTAGAAGGGTAGTTTTAAAAATCTTTTTCATAAAAAAGAGTGTTTTCCATGCAAGAGGAGTAGAGATATCTTTTGCTTAAAAATAAAAAAAAAAATCATTGTTGTCACTCTTCTCTTTAAACAAAAGGAGTTAGTAACCCTTGGGAAGAGGATAAGAGGCATGGATCCGCAGAAGTATTGTCCCTCTAGAGTGCTAGTAGCCTCACAAATAAATAAAGGGCTTTAGTAACCCCTAATCATGGAACACTTTGAGGTTAGTAACCTCACTTTTCTAAAAATCAATTACCCTTTGAAAATCATTATAACCCATGCGAAATTCTAGATTTATATTCATGATATGCAATTGTTTGAGTAGTGGATATAAAGATGAAGACATAAGCTTATAGAAAGAAGTAGTTATAGGTATGATGAATGATAAGTGATTAGAGCTACTTTGATTATGGTTACTTAAGAATGAGGATGCTTGCTATATCTTGATCTATTGAATTGGATACTCTTAATATTCTTTGTTATTCTGATTTCATAATTGAATTGATCCTTGATATATGTATGTGTTCAAAGGTTTTCAAAAGATTTGAACATAAGTGCATTAATCTAAGATAGTGAGTCTTAATTTTTGTTTGTCTACACTAGTTTGCTAGGGACTAGCAAAGATTTAGTGTGGGGGAAGATATGATCGAACTAAAATTATGCATATTTTTATAGCTATTTTTATATACTTTTTGCTACTTTTATATGTGTTTTTACCCTATTTTGCAAGTATTGTGTTTTTAGATCTTGAAGACAAGAAAAGTTAAAACTTATTGTTTTTCTCTCTTTTTGGAGCTATTTTAGTGACTTTTTACTCAACTATGGATTTGAAGATGCGAAGTTCGTGTTTGGAGATTTCTTGAAGATATTTTGAAGATTTGAAGACAATTGCAGAATTAATTCAAGAAGTAAGAATTGAAGATTTGGATCTTATTTGCAAAGGATTGAAGTCAAACCCAGAAGAAGCCCGGAAGTTAAGGATTTTTGGATAATTTATATGGGATTATATTCAGCCCATATAAGTCCATAATTGGAGTTAAAATCCCAATTAATGCAGATTGGACCCTCCAAAATATCGAAATCCCGTAATTTCCCGTAACTAGTCCTATTTGGAGTAGGATTCAGCGCAGTCTCGGTAGAAAGGCCATAACCTTCTGCTCAGATGTCCGTTTTAAGCCCATGAGTAGCTGTTGGAAAGCTAAGTCCGAGCTCTACAACTTTCCTTTGAAGTTAAAAGCCCAGATCTGCCATCTTCAAGCCCGAATCTCAAGTCAAAGTTTCTTCAAAAATCTAGAAAATTCCAGGATCCTATTTTGACTTGGATTCTACTCTAGGAAGACATCTAATCCAACTTGGAGTCCAAGTCAAGGCTAAACCGTCCTACCCCTATTTCTCCATTATAAATGGCCACCTCCTGTATCACAAATCACACACTAGATATACTTTCACATAGATATAGTTTTATTCTCTTTTTCTACCTTTCTTTAGTTTAGGTTTTTCTCTAGTTTTAGAAGGGGGAAGTCGACACCCTCTCTAAGCATAGAGGGGTGCGACAACCCTAGGTTTTCAAGGGGGAGAAATCATTCATCCCTAGTTCTGTAAGTTTTCTTATGCCTCTCATGGATTTTTCCAAGTCCATGAGTAGCTAAATCCTTAATACTTCTAATCCTTTGGTAAATTCAATCAATTGATTATGGTGAGATTTCTATACTTATAATTTTGTGTTAAGTTCTTGATGATAGTAGTCAAAACCCTGTTTTATTTTATGATTCTGAATCTTATTTGAGTTATGTGGCCACTAACGATGTTAGAGGAAGATCTATGGCTAGATCAAGCTTAGAATTAACCACTCAAGTTTGATTGTTTGTAGCAAATCAAGTTTGTTTAATCACTGCCTGATGGGCGTTTGTCCATCAGAGGCCGAGAAATTGTTCTTCATATGGTTCTACTTTGTAGTTATGTGTGTAAAATTAATTATTCTTAATGCTTTGTTCTCAAGTAATCTTTAAGCCCTAAAAAAGTAATCGATTACTGAAGGAATAAAAGGGATAACTGCAGCTTTAACCGGCCTCTTATCTAATATACATGTTGGGAAACCTATACCAGTTGTCAATGACCCATAGTTAATCTGATTGAATCATACCATCGGAGAAGAAGTATTGTTTGCTTTATTAATTTGCTTTAGATCTAGATTTAATTTTATTTGCTTTGTTTTTAGCTTAATTGATTTCTTTATAATTGATATTTACAATCCCCTGTTTTCTAATTGATTTTTGGAAAAGATCTTTCTTTCCTTTGATAATTATAACCCTTCTCTGTGGGATTCGACCCCTACTTGCCCTAGCTAGTTTAGTTAGTTTATGTGGGGATTATTTTTATGATTGCTGACGACCGATCAGGATAGAGGAGGCAGAGAAATGGGCTGAGGAAATGAGCATCAGATGCAAAGAAACGGAAGAAGAGGCCAGAGTTGAAAGGAAGCTGAAGGAGAAAGTCATAGCTCGACATCAAGAGCTGAAAAAAGACTTCAAAGCTGAATGCAAGGAGAGAACTAGTTTGGCCAAAAAGAACAAAGCTGCTAAGATAGCAAACAGTTACCTCATGGAGAAATTGGACTTTGAAAAAGGAGAAAGTTCTGTGAGAGTAGATCAGCGAGTTCAGACTCTGGATCGCCGGTTGAAAAGAGCTAGGGAAGAAAAAGAAAAGATGCAAGATGAGTTAAGAGCAGAAAAGATCAGGACAGAGGCAGCTAAGGCTCAAGCAGAAGCAACTGTAGAATTCCATAAGAAAGCGGCCAGGATAAATCAGGAAGAGTATGGAAAAGTGATGGGTACGCTCAAGAACTTGGAAGAAGAATACGCGACACTACGCACTCAGAATTGGACACTCTAGGATCAGGGACTCTTGCAGAAGAAGGCCTATGACCAAAGATGTGAGCAGATACGCTTTCTTCTGGACCAGATCAGGATTGGACTGCTCCAGGTAGAGGATATCAGGGATCAAGCTAAAGATGTGTTGCCATGCATAGCCCCATTTGGTCAACGTCTCCAGCCAGTAGCTGATGCCCTGGAAGACACTGTCAGCAAATGCGATGAAGCCCTCATTTACTTCAGACAGTTTATAGGAAAGTAATAGTACTGGATCTTTGTAATAGTCTTTAATTACAAGTTGTTTCCGTTGAATATGTAATTAAAGTTTAGTTTCAGAACAATGGTTTGTAATCCTTAATTCCTAGTATCGGAACAATGGTTTGTAATCCTTGATTTCTAGTCTCGGAACAATGGTTTGATGTTGGCAGTCAATGAAGAAACGGCAAGTTATGGCAATGATTCCCAACTTATATTCTCTACCTTGAATGAGGAATTAGAAGGTTCATGCATCATGACATCATTTGCATAAAGCCAAAGAGCCTTGATTATTCACAGAATTGTAAATGGTCACGGTTCTTGACTGGTGGAAGTTCCTACCAAAATGTGGAGGGACCCCACATCTTAAATAGCTTTCTACCTCGAATAAATTCATGACATTCATTCCCATCATTTGCATAAAGCCAAGAGCCTTGATTATTCACAGAATTGTAAATAGTCACGGTTCTTAACTTATGGAAGTTCTGATCGTGTCGTCTATGACCATAAAAATAATCCCCACAAATAACTAACTAGAATAGCTAGGGCAAGTAGGGGTCGAATCCCACAGAGAAGGTTTATGTGATGAACAATCAAAAGTTAGAAAGATCTTTTCCAAAAATCGATAGAAAACAGGGGATTGAATAAATCAATTATAAAGAAAACAATTAAACTAAAAATAAAGCAAAGCAAATCTAAATCTAAATCTAAATCTAAATCTAAATCTAAAGCAGATTATAAAGCAAATTAATAAAGCAGATTAACAAAGCAAACAATAATTAAAAAGCATACTTCTTCACCAGTGGTATCCTTCAATCAAATTAACTATGGATCCTAGATTTA
>AWWV01014210.1:0-21340 GCA_001974805.1 Corchorus capsularis
ATTCCTAAAGCATTGACTTCTTCCACATTATCTTCGACCAAACTAGGGCACTTATCCGTGTGATGTCCTAATGAACAAATTCCACAAACCTTTGACACACTTGATAAGTTCGATTTGACCAAATCAGTGTGCAAAGCGATTTGTTGATTTGCTTCTTCAATTCGTTGCTCCAATGTAGAGGAATGGGTTGAGACTTCATTGATCTTCCTAATGTTTCCATCTCTTTGTGCACAACTCTCGCGAGTACCAAATTGTTGTGTGTTGGCGGCCATATTCTTGATCAAAGTCCAAGCATTGGTGGGAGTCTTGTCGATGAAAGCTCCTCCACTTGCAGAGTCTATGGAAGACCTATCAAGTGGGAGTAAACCCTCATAGAAATACTGAATAAGCAATTGTTGCGGAATTTGATGATTTGGACAACTTGAGCACAACCTCTGGAAACGTTCCCAAAACTCGTACATAGTCTCGCCTTGGGATTGCTTAATTCCACCTATCTCCTTTCGAATGCTTGAGGCTTTATGAACAGGAAAGAATTTTTCCAAAAACAACTTCTTAAGGCTCGTCCAAGGAGTGATTGAACCACTAGGCATGTAGTACAATCAATCCTTTGCACGATCCATAAGGGTAAAAGGAAAAGTTCTAAGTTTAAATTGCTCCTCAGAGATACTTTGCATCTTCATGGATGAACAAACAATTTGAAAATCTGTGAGATGTCGATGTGGATCTTCTCCAGGCATACGATGAAATTTTGGCAATAAATGAATGAATCCAGACTTGATCTCAAAATTTTCTTCATTGGTTGGATATTGAATTGCTAAGCGCTGTGTAGTCACAATTGGGGCAGCAAGTTCCCTCAAAGTCCTATTGTTGTTGTTTTCTTCGGCCATGTTTTCTCTTGGGGATTGTGATTCCAAACTTGAAGAAGAAGTGGTGGAACGTGGAGAGCTAGCTTGAGAACTTGGTGTTGACGAATCTCCTCCTTGCTCTCTAAACAAATTCTCCTTCCTTAGTGCAAAGAGTGTATGTTCAGGCTCAGAATTGAACTCTAAGTCCTTGGTACCACTAGTCCTTGTATTTGGCATACAACACCTAGAAAGAACTTAAACAAAGAATCCAACAATAACAAGTAACTTGGAAAATAAAAAGTAAGGAAAAATTAACTAAACTAAAAATTGAAAAGAAAAATAACGAAAATATAAAAGATAAAGGTAAGAAATTCTTAAGTAATAATATGCCTTCAATTACTTAAACCTTCCCCAGCAATGACGTCAAAATTGTGATCGGTTGTTGATCAAATCACAAGATAATTCCCCACAAACCAATAACAAATAGATAATAACTACTTAGCTAGGGCAAGTAGGGGTCGAACCCACATGGAAGGTATGAATCGAAGTTAAATCTTACAAAAGAAAATCTAACCTAGAAAATATATTTTTGGATTTTTCAAAATAGATTAATTAAACTAGAAAACAATTAAAAGAAATCTAAACTAAAGAGTTAAAAGAGAGTTTGAGAAAAACAATGAATAAAAATATACTTCTTCTCCTTTAGGTAACTACTTTGATCAAGTGAATCATGGATCATAGACACTAAACATAAATTTGGCTTAGATTGCAATCAATTAAGAATCATAAATTACTCCAAATCGGTATATAGTCTAAGACGTAGACATCAACTTTCATTGAAACAAAGTAATCCTCTTAATATCTTAAACAACTCCATTTGAATAATTGGTATAGGAGAGGAATACTCGACCCTCCAACATGCTAAGAAGAATTAATCCGCATCACGCTGACGATTAATCTCTATTGTTCCTAATCAAACATTCACCCTATGAAGAATCATAGGACAAGCATTAAGATTTACTTTTCCACATGCATGATAAATCAATACCAAACTTGCCTACATCAATTTCCATCTCGGCCTAAAGATTTCAACAAGGTTTGATATCCCATTGAACCTAGGACTCCTAGAATTACAATTGTTACTTGGACCAACTTTAGCTTGACTCAAGCTACTTGAATCTAACTATAGCATTCATAAATCTCAAGATATGTTGTACACAAAATCAATCAAAGTATGAACACATAAGAATAAGCATAGAGATAAGAAACATATTCAAACGGAAAAAACTCAAATTATTAAGAACAAAAGTCTCACCATAGATTCATTGATCAAAAGTACCTAAGGAAAAGAAGTATAAAAGATTTAGTTACTCATGGATTGCTTGAGAGACTTACAATGCTAGAGGCCGGTGGCAGCCTCCTCCTCAAAATCGCAAAACCTAGAGAAAAGATGTAAGTTGTGATATGCTAGGTTCCTCTCTTAGGGTTTTAGACTTAAAAGGTTATTTATAGAGGGTAGCTTAGGGTTAATTTAGAGCTAAACAAACCCTAAGGACGTGCTGGACTGCTCTTCAAGTCTTCAAGCTAGTCCAAATAAGAATTTGGGCTCAATTGGATCAATCCCGCAAAACAGGCCCAAGACAGTTTCTGTCCGCTGGCTTCAGGGGCATTTTCGTCCACGAAAACGTTCGAACTGGGCTTTGACCAAAACACAAAAGTTGTAGATCTTGGAGTTAGCTTTCCAACGGCTACTCATTTGCTTCAAACAGAGCTTTGGATCAAAAGTTATGGCCAAAATACATAAAGGTCACCAAATTTGGAAACAAGTGAAGAGGCTCCAATGTGAAGAGACGCATGATGGCATGCTTGGCGCGCGCATGGCTGGTGCCCCGACTCCCCCTGGGTGGCCATGTCAATGGCTTGTGCGCCCAAGGCGTTGCTCTCAGGCCCCAGGTTGCCTGCTCCCATGTGGTTGCTAGTGGCATGTCGACTAGCGCTGGGCGCCCATGTGGTTTGCTTGGCGCCCCATGTTGTTTGCCTCGTGACCCATGTACTCCAGTGCTATGACACTTCTTGACATGTGTTCTTGCCTTGAAATTCAAATTTGCTCCTTTGCTTCAAACTCTTGAAAATCAATCTTATGATGATAAAATTGACTCTTCAAGCTCTTCAATCACGATCATATTGGCTCCATTCTTCATCCAAAATGTCCTTGGAAAATATTTGTGTAAATAATCATCCAAAAAGGCTACAAAAAGGTACAAAATTGGTGATTTTGCACTTTTCTTCACTTTAACACCTATAAACACAATTATACCAAATATAAGGCATAATCAAGCATAAAATACCCAAAAAGCATAGGAAAATGACCATAAAAAGATGCATAATTTTGGTCTGATTACTGGTCTAAGTCGAGATTTGGTTGAACATCGCCTCTCAATCATTAAGGGATATCGACCATATCAACAACCTCCTAGGTGAATGGCAAACGATGTCATCCTTCAAGTTAAAGAGGAAGTTGAAAGGCTTATTAAGGCAAAATTCTTCCTAGTGGTTAGAAAGAATGGTAAAATTCGAGTATGTGTCGATTTTTGCAACTTGAATTATGCCACTCCTAAGGATGAGTATCCAATGCCTGTTGCAGATCTTCTAGTTGATGGAGCCGCCCAACATAATGATGCGCCAAAGGCTTATCATGGTCTTGAAGAGCACAATTGAGCTAATGAAGATCATGTCTCGGATAAACTTGGAGATGTCTCGGATAATCAAGAAGCTGCTATGGTTGATCCCGGATTGAAAGGAAGCATGGAGGAGCATGGAGAGGATGCTATCGCACAAGACCGGCCATTGCATGGAGGGATCGCACAAGACCGGCCACATGACCGGGTACATGACCGGCCATCGCATGGGACTATCGCACCATACCGAGCACAAGCCGAGCACAACTGGCCATTTGATCCTTTAGCCATTCCACTAGGTCCTATGACAAGGGCCCGGGCTAAAAGGTTTAAGGAAGCTTTATTGGGCTTGGTACGAACTCATCTTGGAGGTTTGAAGTCCATTGAAAATCAATTGGAGAGCATTGAAGACATCAAGCCAAGGAATATTCCCAACGATTCCAAGCTATGTACTTGACTTGAAATCGTTGAGCCTTGATCTTATCATTGTGTAATTCGGCCAATTGGGCCTTTATTCTATCTTAGATTAGTTAATTAAATATTTTAGAAGACATTGGGTTGGGCCTTGTTTGACTAAGTCCAATCCTTGCTTAATTATGTAATGTTATTTACTTTTCCTAGTAGGACAAGGAGTAGGCAATTTCCTTGATCCTTCCTTTATGTTTATGCCGCCCTTAAGGCTTTAGGATTAGGGAGAGGTGCGTCCCCTACTACTATATAAAGGGACCATCCCCCTCTTGTAAACACAAGTTAAGTTTTCAATAAAGATTTGAGGTTTATTCACCCAATTGATTATCTTAGCTTCATTGTTCTAGATTGAGCAAACTTAGCGTTCTTCAATCTTGTAAATTCCTAGCAAGCAATTAGGTTGTGATTGCTTAATTGTTTGTGAATCTTGTGATCTTAAGTGTTCAATTGCAGGTCTAATTGAGAGCTTAAGGCCGACGAACGAAGAGGAAGACTAGGTTAGGTTTATCGACTACTACAAGTCTAGAAGTTTTGGTGTTTCAAGTTGATCTTTGGCGGGTCTCAAAGGTAGATTTGAATCTAACACAACTAGATTCGTATCACAAAAGGTTTTATCCTTCATGGATGGACATAGTGGCTACAACCAGATCTACATAACAGAGGAGGATGTTTCGAAAACAACATTTCGATGCCCTGGCGCCATTGGTACTTTTGAGTGGGTAGTCATGCCTTTTGGACTCAAAAATGCCGGTGCAACCTATCAGGGAGCAATGAATGCCATCTTCCATGACATGATTGGTAAGTTCATGGAAGTTTACATCGACGATGTAGTGGTTAAGTCCCATAATACTCTTGACCACATCGATCATTTGCGACGCTCATTTGAAAGAATGAGGCAACATGGATTGAAAATGAATCCATTAAAATGTGCTTTTAGTGTTGGTGCAGGTAACTTCCTTGGATTTTTGGTTCATCAAAGAGGCATCAAGATAGACCAAAACAAGGCAAAAGCTATTCTACAAGCCCAACCACCCACCAACAAGAAAGGACTCCAAAGATTCCTTGGTCAAATCAATTTTTTACGAAGATTCATTTCCAACACTACTGGTAAAACTAAAGCGTTTTCACCACTGTTGAAGTTGAAAGACGAAGATGACTTCCAATGGAATGAAGAACATCAAGAAGCTTTTGAGGCAATCAAAAACTACTTGATATCGCCACATGTCTTAGTTCCTCATAGAAAGGATAAACCTTTATACTTGTATGTATCAGCCACGACATCATCTATAGGATGTTTGTTGGCTCAGGAAGTAAAAAAGGGAAAGGAACAAGCGGTGTATTATCTCAGTAGGACTCTACTGATGTAGAAACCATGTATAGTCCTATTGAAAAACTTTATTTGTCGCTTTACTTTGCAGCAATAAAGCTTCGGCATTACATGCTCTACTTTAATGTGTGCATTATTGCTAAAACTGACATTGTAAAGTACATGTTGACACGACCACTGCTTAAAGGTAGATTAGGAAAGTGATGTTTAGCACTTTCAAAATTTAGCTTCAAAAAATTCCTCAAAAAGCAGTAAAAGGCCAAGATGTTGCTGACTTTTTAGCCGACCACCCTTGTTTAAACTTGGGAGAGGAATTTGAAGATGCTAACGAAGTTATGGAAGTCGCTTTGCTCCCATGGATCCTTGAATTCGACGGATCAAGTGCCGCTCAAACAGCAGGTGCATGAATTGTAATCACATCACCTAATTGTACTAACAATCAAGCTGAGTATGAGGCACTCATCAAAGGTTTAAAATTACTCAGAGAAATGAAAGCAACTTCGGTGCACATCAAGGGCGATTCGTTATTAGTGATAAACCAACTCACACAAGAGTATAACTGCACGAGTCCGTCATTGTTGCCATATTATGCAATGGCAGTACAATTGTTGGACAAATTTGACAATGTAAGCATTGAGCACGTACCCAGATATCAGAATGAAGGTGCAAATGTCACTGCACAACTTGCATCTGGCATTACTTTTCAAGACGATATATGGAAAAAAGTGGTGAATGTTGAAAAACGCACTTTGCCATCCACTATAATAAGAGATACCATGTTCGAAATCTGCAACATTGTCCACAAACATTCCGATTGGCGTGAACCTTTTCTTCAGTACTTGAAAGATCCAAGTCGGAGGTTCAATCGACGTATTAGGACCTTGGCCACACATTATGTTGTCTTGGCCAATGAACTATACAGAAAAGACCTCGATGGAGCTCTTTTAAGATGCTTGAGCAAAGATGAAGATCGGAAAGTTGTCAAAGACATGCATGAAGGCTTGTGTTGATATGAATCTAGTTGCTTTAGATTCAAATCTATCCTTGAAAATCTATCAAAGTCGACTTGAACTTCTTCAACTTCTAGATGTGTATGTTGATGACCTTCACAAGGCTATTCCTCCTCTTTCGTCGGCCTTATGTCTTCAATTAGACCTGCAATTGTTAACTTAAGATCATAAGATTCACAAACAATTAAGCAATCACATTCTAATCGTTTGCTAGGACTCTACAAGATTGAAGAACCCTAAGTTTGCTCAAACTAGAACAATGAAGCTAAGATAATCAATTTGGGTGTATAAACCTCAATTTTATTAATTAACTCAACTTAACTTTACAAGAGAGGGTATAGACCCTTTATATAGTGATAAGATCGACGCATCCCCTACTCCAAACCTCCTAAACCGCCCTCACATAAGGGTATTGGCGGTTATACTATAGATACTTCTAGAAGCTATCCTAAAATACAAACAATTGGAAAAATAGCTAAGGATTGGACTTAATTAGACAAGGCCCAACCCTAAACAAGGTCTAAACTATATAATTAACTAATCTAAGATAGAATTAAAGCCCATATGGCCGAATTACACAATGTAAATCTTAATGATCATCGATTTCAAGCAAGGTGAGGAGCTTGGAATCGATGGGAATATTCTTGCTATTATCGACTTCAATGCTCTTCAATTGATCTTCAATGGACTTCAAACCTTCAAGATGATGTCGAACAAGACTTGTTAAAGCATCTTTGAACTTCTTAGCCCTTGCTCTAGTCATGGGTTCTAAAGGCATCTCCATGCGGCTTTGCGATTCCATTGGCATCTTCATGAGACTTTGGGATTCCATCCTCTCCTTTAAGCTTGTCCATGCTTCCTTGCAATCCTTGATCATCCCTTCCATGATCTCCATTGTGTTCTTCATTTCCATGATTAGCCCTTGACGCATCATCCCTTCTCCCTTGAAAAGGATTTGTGCTCAAATCTGCATTACTATCAAACAAGGATAAGTCTGAAACATTAAAAGTAGCACTTACATTACCATATTCACTAGGAAGATCTAGCTTGTAGGCATTGTTGTTGATCCTCTCCAAGAATTGGAATGGACCATCTCCACAAGGTAAGAGCTTAGACTTTCTCTTTTCAGGGAACCTCTCCTTCCTTATATGCAACCAAACCCAATCCCTAGGTTCAAAGATGATCTCCTTGCGCCCTTTGTTAGCATTCTTCATGTAGTGTTGTGTTTTCTTCTCAATTTGAGCTCTAACCTTAGCATGAAGATCCTTAACAAATTCGGCCTTTCTTTCACCATCCATGTCGACTTGCACACTCAAAGGTAAACTCAACAAATCCAATGGGGTTAAAGGATTAAAGCCATATACAATTTCAAAAGGTGAATATCCAGTAGTACTATGAATGCTTCTATTGTATGCAAACTCAACATGAGGTAGACAATCCTCCCATGTTCTTAAGTTCTTCTTAATTAATGCCCTAAGCAAGGTTGACAAAGTCCTATTAACTACTTCAGTTTGGTCATCGGTTTGAGGGTGACAAGTAGTTGAAAATAACAACTTAGTTCCTAACTTAGCCCATAAAGTTCTCCAAAAGTGACTGATCGGTCGTTAACAATCATAAAAATAATCCCCACAAAAACCTAACTAAGTAGATAGAGTAAGCAGGGGTCGATCCCACAGAGAAGGGTGAAGAACTTTTAATCCCAAGAACAAATCTTTTCCAAAAATCAATTTTGAAACAGAAAACAGGGGATTTAAATTATCAATTAAAAAGAAAGCAATTAAACTAAAAACAAAGCAAAGTAAATTAAATATAAATCTAGGGCAAATTAATAAAGAAAACAATAATTAAAAGGCATACTTCTTCTCCTATGGTATGAATCAATCAATTTAACTATGGATCCTTGATTTAAAAGATGAATTCAATATTTTATTCATGATAATATTGGCCAAGGTAGAACCTATCATGTATATTAGACAAGATTTCCCTTGTGGGGCTTAAATTAACGCTATTATTCCTTCGGCAATTGATTTCCCTTTTGGGGTTTAAAAACCACCTAAGAGCAAAGCATTAAGAACAATTATTTTTTCACACATGAAAACCAGACACCAAGCAATTTATCGGTCGGCGATAAGGTTGTCTCTTGAACGGAGTGGTTAATTCTCATTCAATTGCTACATACAACCAAACTTGGAGGGTTAGTCCTAAGCTTGATCTAGCCATAGATCCAACAACTTACCTCTTCAGCTGCCGTTCCAAATCAATAAGAATCAAGATCATAAAATAATACAGAGATGCACTTATTACTATAAAAAACTCAACATTAAATTATAAGTATAGAAATCTCACCATAATCAATTGATTGAATTCATCCAAGGATAAGAAGTATTAAGAATTTAGCTACTCATGTCCATGAGAGACATAAGAAAACTTACAAGACTAGAAGGACAAATTCCTCCCTTAATGGCACAAGGGATATCGCACCCCTCTTCAAGAAGAAGCGGTGTCGACACCCTTAAGAAAAACTAGAGAAAATCTAAAACTAAAGAAAGGTATAAAAAGAGAATTATGAGTGGTGTGTATCTATGGTGTGTGTGTGTTACAGGAGGTGGCTATTTATAGTGGACTAATTAGACTCCTCATAGACTTAGGAAAGGGTCTAGGACGGTTCTAGGTCTAACTTAGACTCCAAGTTGGATTAAAAGTCTTCCTAGAGTAGAATCCAAGTCAAATAAGGATTATGGAATTTTCTGGATTTCTGTAGACACTTAGACGGAAGATTCGGGCTTGAAGATGGTAGAACTGGGCTTTGGACTTCGAAGGAAAGTTGTAGATCTCGGAATTAGTTTTCCAACGGCTATTCACGAGGCTAAAATGGACATCTAAACAGGAAGTTATGGCCTTTCTACCGAGACTGCGCTGATTCCTACTCCAAATAGGACTAGTTACGGGAAATTACGGGATTTGGATATTTTGGAGGGTTTATGCGGCACCAATTGGGATTTTAACTCCAATTGTGGACTTATATGGACTGAGTATTATCCCATATAAAATATCCAAAAATCCTTAACTTCCGGGCTTTTTCTGGACTTGGCTTCAATCCTTTGCAAATAAGCTCCAATTCTTTAATTCTTGCTTCTTGAAATAATTCTTCAATAATCTTCAAATCTTCAAATTATCTTCAAATAATCTTCAAACACGAACTTCGAATCTTCAAATCTTCACTCCAAATGGCTAAGTCTATATTTGAGTAAAAAGTCACCAAAATAACTCCAAAAAGAGTGAAAAGCAATAAGTTTTCACCTTTCTTGTCTTCAGGACCTAAAAACACAAATACTAGTAAAATAAGGTTAAATTCCACATAAAAATAGCAAAAAACATAGAAAAATAACTATAAAAATAGGGTTGTTTTGAGCTCGATCAAATTTCCCCCCACACTAAACTTTTGCTAGTCCCTAGCAAACTAGTGTAGACAAACTATGCAAAGAAAAACAAAGATTAACTTAACCTATATTTATGCATGAAAGTTGAACCCTATGTTTACTTTGAGTACTTAGATTTGAACATAGGTTTAATTCTTTTGAAAACTTTGAGTACACACATATATTAAGGATTAATTTAATTATGAAATCAGAATAACAAAGAATAATAAGAGTATCCAATTCAAAGGATCAAGAAATAACAAGCATCTTTATTCTTAAGTAACCATAATCAAAGTAGTCCTAATCACTTATCATTCATTTACACCTATAACTACTTCTTCCTATAAGCTTATGTCTTCATCTTTATATCCATTACTCAAAGGATTGCATATTATGAATACAAATCAAGAGTTTCGCATGGGTTATAATGTTTTTTCAAGGGGTAATTAGATTTTTAGAAAAGTGAGGTTACTAACCTCGAAGTGTTCATGATTAGGGGTTACTAACGCCCTTTATTTTTTTTTATATTTTGAGGCTACTAGCACTCTAGAGGGACAATATTTCTGCCGATCCATGCCTCTTATCCTCTTCCCAAGGGTTACTAACTCCTTTTGTTTAAAGAGAAGAGTGACAACAATAGATTTTTTTTAAGGCAGAAGATATCTCTACTCCTCTTGCATGAAAACACTTCTTTTTATGAAAAAGAGTTTCTAAACTACCCTTTTATATAGATAGTCCCCCACACTTATTCTTGACATATCCATAACATACTTTCATAAATGTAGTTTCAATAAAAATTAAACACAAGTTCTAGAAATAGACAATCATAGAAATAATAAATGGTAAGCTTTTATCACAGACTTCAATTATACCTAATTCTAAGAAATAAGATATCATGCTATAAATCAATCAATGAATCAAACATTCTTAAAAATTCTAAGTATGCATCCTTCATAATCAATCAATCAATCAATACATGTATGAAAAATTCAAAATTTTCGAAAAATTTAATGCAATTTTCTATGTATGCAGACTCTTTAATAGACTCTCTCCCCCACACTTAAAAGACACATTGTCCTCAACGTATGAATTCATGTGTGGAAAACATAGCAAAAATAAATATGATATGCATATTTAAACCCTATATGACCTTGATATGAATCGCATAAGGGCAAAACAAGAATCAAAGCAATGCAAGAAAAAATTAAATGGAGATAAGGTTTAAGAAAACTTAGTGGTTTAATCCAAGCATAAGCTCCATTCGATTTCTTCATATTGTTGAAAGCTCCTTTTTGTTCTCCCTTAGTATGGAATCCTAAAAAGAAAAGAAAATAAAACAAAGAAAAATTAAGGGTTAGTAAAAACATTGGGTTGCCTCCCAATAAGCGTCTTTCTTTAAGGTCTTTGGCTAGACTGCCTTAAAGAAAATTATTCTTCAACGAGGTAAAGGAATTTTGTGTATTCCTTCAATAGATCCTTAACGATGAGACCTTCATTGAGAGTATTAAGAATTTGATCTTGAATTTTGTCAAGTCTCGAAAGGATCGAAAGTCTTGAAGCAGCACAATCGAAAGGTGGCATCACAGGCTTTGTATCAGATGGCACGGTTAAAACTTGGGGTGGCACGGTGATGGGCATCCCTGGCAGGTTCTGAGTTGGCTTGATGCGGAAGTACAGCGGATGAAACTGCGCAAGGCACGGGCATAGCCAGACATGGCACGGTGATGGCTCGGTGGAAAGCTGTTGTTGCCGGCTCTAACAGGGCATGGTGTGCGGATGGACCGGACAAGGCTGGGCTAGGTGCGGTAGGATGCGCGAACAAAGCCGGGCATGGCGCGGGCAACATTGTGGAACGGGCTGGGCATGGCCAGGCATGTGGCACGGGTGGCACGGCAGTGGCCTGGCTGGGTGCACGGGTTGCCGCGGCACGGGCCGGTATCGTCGCAAGGGCTGATGCTGGATTGGCCGGTATCGTCTAGCCATGGGATGTGGATGGCCGGGCTGTGGCCGGGCAGGCTGGCTGGTGCGGCACGGGCTTGGCCGGGCTGTGTCCTTGGGCAGCTTCCTTCGGTGCATTGGTTAGCATCTGAGCAAAATTCTCCAATACCTCATATTTCTCAGCAGTGCTATGATTGAACAATGGAATGTAGATAAGAGTATCGATAGCCAATCGATTAGAAGCTCTTAATCCTTGATAGAAGTTTTGAGCCAATCTTCTCTGATCATAACCATGTTGAGGATTAGCAGAACATATCTTCTTAAACCTTTGCCAAAATTGGGGAAAAGTTTCTCCTTTGCGTTGAAGAATGCTTCCAACTTTAGTTCTATGTATAAGAACTATGTCTTGCTTCTCAATTGAAGAGTTGCTTGGTTGATCAGTCTTCAGGGATGGTTGAACTTCTTGGTTGTTGTTGACTTCTAGCTCTTTCTTGGTTTCTTCCTCTTGATCTTTCTTCTCTCTAAAGCTGGGGGGCTCAATTGCTTTAGATAAAGCTTCCAATGCTTCATATGCGGCATCAGGAGTTCTATCAAACAAGGGAATATTGTCGATGCTATCAACAAGAATTTGATCATCTACTCTTAAACCTTCATAGAAATAAGTAATCAAAAGTTGTTGTGACATGCCATGGTTAGGACAATCGGCACATAGCATCTTAAATCTATCCCAAGATTGATAAAAAATATCATCTTTTTGTTGTTGAAAAGCAGCAATCCTTTGTCTTCCTTTGGAAATCTGAGCAGGCGATGTTGATGAAGAATCTTCAATGGCTCCTTTCTTAACCCACTTAGAATTCACAACATAAACAAAATTGTTAGATTTCAAAGGCACTTGAGATGAAATTCTAGGGTGGATGACTTCACCATCGAATTCCATGGTCAATGAACCATTGAATACATCAATCTTGGTATGAGAAGTCTTTAGGAAAGGTCTTTCTAATAAAAGAGGACATTGATTTTTCGAATACTCCATATCCATAACAAATATGTCAATAGGAAAAATCAAATGCTCAACTTTAATTAAGATATTCTCTAAAACACCTTTGGGATGAACCAAAGATCCGTCAACTAATTGCAAAATAATATCAGTATTCTTCAAAGGACCAAGATTCAAGGATTTGTAAAATGAATAAGGCATCACACTTAAAGAAGCACCTAGATCAAGCATAGCATTCTCTATAATACTCCTTCCAATAGAACAAGTAATAGAAAACGTACCTGGATCCTTGCACTTAGGAGGTGAACTCTTTTGAAGTACAGCAGAGACATTAGCTCCAGCACTTACCTTACCTTTTAACATTTTCTTGTTGGTACAAAGTTGTTTAAGGAACTTTGCATAATTGGGAATTTGTTGAATAGCATCAAGAAGTGGGATGTTGACCTCAACTTTTCGAAGTATATCTCCAAAATATCTTGATCATCATCTTCTTTCTTTGACTTCTTCAATCTTGATGGAAAAGGAACAGATCCTTTTGGATCGTTGGGCCTGATTGCGGCATTCTCTACTTCTTTAACAGCAATATGTGCAGCTTCTTTGTTACTGGTTTCATCTTCAATCTTGATTTCTTTGATAGGCACATGCAAATCTTCTTCTTTGGTGTAGCTCGGCTCTCCTTCATCTTGTTGTGCGGCAAGGGTTGGATAGGGTTCTTCCAACTCTTTTCCACTCCTTAAAGTAATTGCACTGACATTCTCTCTAGGAGGTACCTTTAGTTGCGATGGGATCCTTTGTTGACCTTGTGTCTTGAGATCACTCATATCACTAGCCAATTGACTAATTTGTTTTCTCATCATCTCCATAGCTTCCTTTATTTGTTGCATCTCGATGGAAACAACTTGTGAAGATTGAAAATTAGGTCTTTGGAAATTCATTGGTCTTCCTTGGTAGTTACCTTGGTTCCCATATTGTTGACTTTGTTGCTCAGGTCTCCAATAAGGTTCAGGCTTCCTTTGATAAGCTCCTTGCATTCCTATAGCAATGACTTGTTGCTTGTTGTCTTCCAAAGTAGGGCACTTATCAGTATAGTGTCCTTGAGAACAAATACCACAAAGTGTCGATTTGCTAATTCGTTTCTTGAAGTTGTTGCTCCAATGAGGTGGAATAGGTAGAAACTTCATTGATTCTTCTTGTAGGGCCTTCTCTTGAATAGTCTTCTCGAGATCCAAATTGTTGAATGTTTGCAGCCATGTTTTCCACTAAAGTCCAAGCTTCGGTAGGGGTTTTGTCTATGAAAACTCCTCCACTTGCAGAATCTATGGAAGATCTTTCAAATGGTAGCAATCCTTCGTAGAAGTACTGGATCAGCAACTGTTCATTGATTTGATGATTGGGGCAGCTCGCACAAAGTGTCTTGAAACGTTCCCAATATTCATGCATTGTTTCTCCATGGCGTTGCTTAATTCCGCAAATCTCCTTCCTTATGCTTGATGCTTTATGAGCAGGAAAGTACTTTTCCAAGAACAATTTCTTAAGGCTCGTCCAAGATGTGATTGAATCAGTGGGTAGGAGGTACAACCAATCTTTTGCACGATCCACAAGAGTGAACGGGAAAGTTCTTAACATGAATTGATCTTCAGGGATACCTTGAATACTTGTTGATGCACAGACGATCTGGAAATCAGTAAGATGTCGGTGAGGATCTTCTCCAGACAAACCATGAAATTTGGGTAAAATCTGAATAAATCCAGATTTTTTCTCAAAGTTTCCAGTTGTATCTGGGTAACGGATTGCTAGGAGTTGTACAACACCGTTTGGTGCAGCTAACTCTCTCAGAGTTTTGGGCGCTTCTGCGTCGGCCATATCTTCTGACGATGTTGAAGCAGCAGATCTTGGAGAACTAGGTTGAGAATTTGAATTGGATGTCTCCTCTTCTTGTTGTCGGCTTTGTCTCTCCTTCCTTATTTGAAATAGTGTTCTTTCAGACTCAGGATTGAATTCTAAACCTTCTATACCACTACTTCTTGTCTTTGGCATGCAACTTTCCAGACAAATCAAAAACAAAACTAAAAAGAAAAATTAGCAGTAACAGTTCTTAAATAAAAAATTAAAAAGCAAAAACGGAAATTTTTTTTTTTCAAATTAACGCAAACCCTAATTTTTTTTTACGCAAACCTTTTTTTTTTTAGAACAAACAAAAACAAAAAATTTCAAGAGCAAATTAATTCTGGGATTTATTCTTACTTCCCTTCCCCGACAACGGCGCCAAAATTTATGATCGGTTGTTAACAATCATAAAGATCATCCCCACAAAAACCTAACTAAGTAGATAGAGTAAGCAGGGGTTGATTCCACAGAGCAGGGTAAAGAACTTTTATTCCAAAGAACATATCTTTTCTAAAAATTAATTTTGAAATAGAAAATAGGGGATTTAAATTATCAATTAAAAAGAAAGCAATTAAAATAAAAACAAAGCAAAGTAAATTAAATATAAATCTAGGGCAAATTAATAGAGAAAACAATAATTAAAAGGCATACTTCTTCTCCTATGGTATGAATCAATCAATTTAACTATGGATCCTTGATTTAAAAGATGAATACAATATTTTATTCTTGATAATATTGGCCCAGGTAGAACCTGTCATGTATATTAGACAAGATTTCCCTTTTGGGGCTTAAATTATCCTTATTATTCCTTCGGCAATTGATTTCCCTTTTGGGACTTAAAAACCACCTAAGAACAAAGCATTAAGAACAATTATTTTTTCACACATGAAAACCAGACACCAAGCAATTTCTCGGTCGGCGATAAGGTTGTCTCCTGAACGAAGTGGTTAATTCTCATTCAATTGCTACATACAACCAAACTTGGAGGGTTAGTCCTAAGCTTGATCTAGCCATAGATCTATCAACTTACCTCTTCAGCGGCCGTTCCAAATCAATAAGGATCAAGATCATAAAATAATACAGAGACTCACTTATTACTATCAAAAACTCAACATTAAATTATAAGTATAGAAATCTCACCATAATCAATTGATTGAATTCATCCAAGGATAAGAAGTATTAAGAATTTAGCTACTCATGGATTTTCTCATGGATTTGGGAAAATCCATGAGAGACATAAGAGAACTTACAGGACTAGAAGGACAAATTCCTCCCTTGATGGCACAAGGGATATCGCACCCCTCTTCAAGAAGAAGCGGTGTCGACACCCTTAAGAAAAACTAGAGAAAATCTAAAAACTAAAGAAAGGTAGAAAAAGAGAATTATGAGTTGTGTGTATCTATGGTGTGTGTGTGTTACAGGAGGTGGCTAATTAGACTCCTCATAGACATAGGAAAGGGTCTAGGACGGTTCTAGGTCTAACTTTGACTCCAAGTTGGATTAAAAGTCTTCCTAGAGTAGAATCCAAGTCAAATAAGGATTCTGGAATTTTTTGAATTTCTGTAGACACTTCGATGGAAGATTTGGGCTTGAAGATGGCAGAACTGGGCTTTGGACTTCAAAGGAAAGTTGTAGATCTCGGAATTAGCTTTCCAACGGCTACTCACGAGTCTAAAACGGACATCTGTGCAGAAAGTTATGGCCTTTCTACCGAGACTGCACTGATTCCTACTCCAAATAGGACTAGTTACGGCAAATTACGGGATTTGGATATTTTGGAGGGTTTATGCGGCACCAATTGGGATTTTAACTCCACTTGTGGACTTATATGGGCTGAGTATTATCCCATATAAAATATCCAAAAATCCTTAACTTCCGGGTTTCTTCTGGGCTTGGCTTCAATCCTTTGCAAATAAGCTCCAATTCTTCAATTCTTGCTTCTTGAAATAATTCTTCAATAATCTTCAAATAATCTTCAAACACGAACTTCGAATTTTCAAATCTTCACTCCAAATGGCTAAGTCTATTATTTGAGTAAAAAGTCACCAAAATAACTCCAAAAAGAGTGAAAAACAATAAGTTTTCACTTTTCTTGTCTTCAGGACCTAAAAACAGAAATACTAGTAAAATATGGTTAAATTCCACATAAAAATAGCAAAAAGCATTCAAATTAGCTATAAAAATAGGGTTGTTTTGAGCTCGATCAGTGACTTAAGAACTTAGCATCTCAATCACTCACAATCGTCCTAGGCATTCCATGTAGTCTAACAATCTCTTTAAAGAACAAATTAGTTACATTAATGGCATCATCCGTTTAGTGCATGCAATGAAGTGTGCCATCTTAGAAAACCTATCAACAACCACAAAGATAGAATCTTGACCTATCTTAGGACGAGGTAAACCTAACACAAAATCCATGCTAATATGAGTCCATGGTTCATGAGGAATAGGCAAAGGAGTATACAATCCATGAGGCTTAGATGTGGATTTAGCTTGCAAACAAACAATGCAACTAGCAACATACTATCCTACATCATGCCGCATCTTAGGCCAAAAGAAGTGTTCATGTAATAACTCATATGTTCTATCAACACCAAAGTGACCCATTAAACCCCTTAATGCGATTCCCTCACAAGTACAATGCGCAAAGAACAAGTAGGAACACACAATCTAGATTCTTTAAACAAAAATCCATCATGCTTATAGTACTTTCCAAATTCAGAATTTCCACATGCTTTAAAGATTTCACCAAAGTAAACATCACTAGCATACAATTCCTTAATAAAGTCAAATCCAAGAAACTTAGAATCAAGCATGGAAAGTAAGACATACCTCCTTGATAAAGCATCAGCTACAACATTCTCCTTACCTTGTTTGTAGCGCACCACATAAGGAAAACTCTCAATGAACTCTCTCCACTTAGCATGTCGTTTGTTCAACTTTTGTTGGCCTCTCAAGTACTTCAAGCTTTCATGATCGGTGTGAATCACAAACTCTTTAGGCCAAAGATAGTGTTGCCATGTTTGTAACGCTCTCACAAGAGCATACAACGCTTTGTCATAGGTTGGATAGTTCAATGCAGCCCCATTCAATTTCTCACTAAAATAGGCTACAGGCTTCCCACCTTGCATTAAAACAGCTCCAATTCCAACCCCTGATGCATCACATTCAATCTCAAAAGTAATGTTAAAGTTAGTAAAACAAGCAAAGGAGCATTAGTTAGTTTTTCCTTCAAGATTTCAAATGCTTCTTGTTGTTCTTTTCCCCACTTGAATGGTGCATTCTTCTTCATCACACTTGTAATTTTCCCCGCTTAAGGTGCTAAAGTCCTTAACAAACCTCCTATAGAATCCGGTTAAGCCATGAAAAGATCTCACTTAACCAACGTTGGTGAGAATTGGCCAATCTTTGATTGCTTTGATCTTTTCCTCATCAACTTCAATACCTTGCGATGACACCACAAAACCAAAAAAAACAAGCTTGTTTGTGCAAAAGGTGCACTTCTTAAGGTTAGCATACAACTTCTCAACCCTAAGTACATCTAACACACAACGCAAGTGCTCAATATGATCATCTAGGTTTCGGCAATACACAAGTATATCATCAAAATAAACAACAACAAACTTGCCAATATAAGCTCTCAAAACATGATTCATTAGCCTCATGAAAGTACTAGGGGCATTAATCAATCCAAAAGGCATAACTAACCATTCATACAACCCTAGCTTAGTTTTAAAGGCAATTTTCCATTCATCACCCTCTTTCATGCGAATTTGATAATATCCACTCTTAAGATCAATCTTTGAAAATAAACAAGCACCATGCAATTCATCAAGCATATCATCTAATCTAGGAATAGGGTGACGATACTTTACCGTTATGTTGTTTATTGCCCTACAATCAACACACATTCTCCAAGTTCCATCCTTCTTAGGAACAAGCAAAACAGGAACTGCACATGGAGAAAGGCTTTCACGCACAAAACCCTTTTAAAGTAGCTCTCCAACTTGCTTCTCCAACTCCTTTGTTTCTTCAGGATTTGTCCTATAAGCTGGCTTATTAGGTATTTGCACCCTAGGGATGAAGTCAATTTGATGTTCAATCCCCCTAATTGGTGGTAAACCACTAGGAATTTCCTCAGGAAACACATCTACATAATCACTCAAAATAGAAACAGTGTTGCTTGGAAGCTCTCTTTCCAAGTTGTTAGTAGCAACAAGTGTATTTTTAAGCAAAAGCAAGATCAAAATATAATTATCACTCAAAGCTTCTTTAATCTCACTCTTAGTAGCTAACATACACTATTTAACAACTTTCTTAGAACTAGCATGTTTGTCAATCAAAACAGCCCTATTTTCATCGCAATTGACATTAGAATTAGCATGCTTGGCCTTTTCTTTAGCCCTAAATTCAGATTCCATTCTAGCAAAATCCTCTTTCAATTTCAATTGATCTTTTAAAGCTTCTTGAGGTGATAAAGGAATCAAAGTAATAGGATGCTTACCACAAACAAAAGAATACTTATTTTTCTCACCATCAAGATGGACCTTGTTGTCATATTGGCATGGTCGACCAAGTAAGACATGGCATGCTTGCATTGGTAACACATCACATAGCACCTCATACGAATCTAGTTGCTTTAGATTCAAATCTATCCTTGAAAATCTATCAAAGTCGACTTGAACTTCTTCAACTTCTAGATGTGTATGTCGATGACCTTCACAAGGCTATTCCTCCTCTTTCGTCGGCCTTAAGTCTTCAATTAGACCTGTAATTGTTAACTTAAGATCACAAGATTCACAAACAATTAACCAATCACAACCTAATTGTTTGCTAGGACTCTTCTACAAGATTGAAGAACTCTAAGTTTGCTCAAACTAGAACAATGAAGCTAAGATAATAAATTTGGGTGTATAAACCTCAATTTTATTAATCAACTCAACTTAACTTTATAAGAGGGGGTATAGACCCTTTATATAGTGATAGGGTCAACGCATCCCCTACTCCAAACCTCCTAAACCGCCCTCACATAAGGGTATAGGCGGTTATACTATAGCTACTTCTAGAAACTATCCTAAAATACAACCAATAGGAAAATATAGCTAAGAATTGGACTTAATTAGACAAGGCCCAACCCTAAACAAGGTATAAACTACATAATTAACTAATCTAAGATAGAATTAAAGCCTATATGGCCGAATTACACAATGTAAATCTTAATGATCATCGATTTCAAGCAAGGTGAGGAGCTTGGAATCGATGGGAATATTCTTGCTACTATAGACTTCAATGCTCCTCAATTGATCTTCAATGGACTTCAAACCTTCAAGATGATGTTGATCGAGCAAAAAACAACCCTATTTTTATGGCTATTTTATTATGTTTTTTGGGTCTATTTATGCTCTAATTTAGCTTATTTTGATAATATTTGTGTTTTTAGTCTTTATGATATGTGAAATTGGAAATTGTTAATTTTCACTACTTTTGGAGCTATTTTGATGACTTTTTACACAGATATGAGCAAAGTGATTTTGAGTATAGATTTGAAGATTCGAAGTTCGTGATTTGAAGATTTCTTGAAGATAATTTGAAGACTTGAAGACTATTAAAGAATTATTTCAAGAAGCAAGAGTTGAAGATTAGAGCTTATTTGCAAAGGATTGAAGCCAAGTCCAGAAGAAGCCCTGAAGTTGAGGATTTTTGGATTATTTATATGGGAATATACTCAGCCCATATAAACCTGTAATTGGAGTTAAAATCCCAATTTGTAGGCCTAATATCCAAAACAATATCCAATTCCCGCAATAATCCCACAGATTTGCGATATAAGCCCGGTTTCAGCGCAGTCTTCGTAGAAAGGCCATAACTTTCTGCTCAGATGTCCGTTTTAAGCCCGTGAGTAGCCGTTGGAAAGCTAACTCCGAGCTCTACAACTTTATTTTGAAGTGCAAAGCCCAGATCTGCCATCTTGAAGTCTGAATTTCAAGTCGAAGTTCCTGCCAGATTCCAGAAAATTAAGAATCCTCTTTTGACTTGGATTCTACTCTAGGATGACATATAATCCAACTTGGAGTCTAAGTCAGCCCTAAACCGTCCTACCTTTGTTTCTCCACTATAAATAGCCACCTTATGACTAGATTTTGTATGTAATTTTTATTCTCATAAGATATATTGTTTAGTTGAAGATTTGGAGGAGAAAAACCCTAGGAGCCGCCGCCCCCCTCTCTTCCTCATCCATAGATAAGTTCTCTTCTTCTTATTTGTGGATGCTCACTCAATTCATGAGTGAGTAATCCTTTTCTTTTCTCCAATGTAGAATTTAATTGATCTCTTGACTATTATCATGGTGAGATTTTGTGCTTATATATGAGAATTGTTTTGGGTATTTCTTAGATCTCTGTTTTAATCCTATGTTGCTTGTTTTGATGGGTTGAAGTCGACACTGCTTTGATAAATTAGGTTAACATTAGCTAGATTAGATCTAGAATTAGAACCTCAGATTTAATCATATGTAGCAATTGGATGAGAGTTAGACCTCCTTCCAAGAGAGATAAGAATCAATGACAGAGAAATTGCTTGTTGTGCTTGTTTATAAATTACTTGTACTTAATTGCTTTATTCCTAGACAATCCTTAAGCCCTAGAACGGTAATTGATTGTTGAAAGAGTAAAGGGTAGATTAAGCCCTAGAACGGTAAATTTATCTAATTGAGGTAATTTAAGATTTAAATCACCAAGCTATCCAAGGTTTTTCATAATTTTTCAGATATCA
>AWWV01014211.1:0-37793 GCA_001974805.1 Corchorus capsularis
ATTAAGGATTTGGGATCAGGTCATTTCTGTTTTGAATTGAGCGAATTTTTTGGTCGAATCGGGTTGGATCAGGTTTGGTTTCAAATAGTCGAGTCGAATACCTGCACTTGGGTGAAATTTTGCCAACTCTAATAATAGGCATTTTTTTGGATAAATGATCGAGCCAAAAACAACCCTATTTTTATGGCTATTTTATTATAATTTTGGATCTATTTATGCTCTAATTTGCCTTATTTTGGTGATATTTGTGTTTTTAGTCTTTATGAGATGAGAAATTGGAAATTGTTAATTTTCACTACTTTTGGAGCTATTTTGATGACTTTTTACACAGATATTAGCAAAGTAATTTTGAGTATAGATTTGGAGATGCGAAGTTCGTGTTTTGAAAATTTCTTGAAGATAATTTGAAGATTTGAAGATCATTGAAGAATTATTTCAAGGAGCAAGAATTGAAGATTGGAGCTTATTTGCAAAGGATTGAAGCCAAGCCCAGAAGAAGCCCGGAAGTTAAGGATTTTTGGATATTTTATTTGGGAAAATACTCAGTCCATATAAGTTCATAATTGGAATTAAAATCTCAATTTATAGACTTAATATCCAAGGGAATATCCAAATCCCGTAATTTCCCGTAACTAGTCCTATTCGGAGTAGGAAATGGCGCAGTCTCGGTAAAAATGCCATAACTTTCTGCTCAGATGTCTGTTTTAGGCCCGTGAGTAGCCGTTGGAAAGCTAACTCCGAGCTCTACAACTTTCTTTTGAAGTGCAAAACCCAGATCTGCCATCTTCAAGTCCGAATTTCAAGTCGAAGTTCCTGCCAGATTCCGGAATCCTCTTTTGACTTGGATTCTAATCTAGGATGAAATCTAATCCAACTTGGAGTCTAAGTCAGCCCTAAACCGCCCTATCTATGTTCATCCACTATAAATAGCCACCTTAGGTCTAGATTTTGTGTGTAATTTTTATTTTCATAAGATATATTGTTTAGTTGAAGATTTGGAGGAGAAAAACCTAGGAGCCGCCGCCCCCTTCTCTTCCTCATCCATAGATAAGTTCTCTTCTTATTTGTGGATGCTCACTCAATTTATGAGTGAGTAATCCTTTTCTTTTCTCCAATGTAGAATTTAATTGATCTCTTGACTATTATCATGGTGAGATTTTGTGCTTATATATGAGAATTGTTTTGGGTATTTCTTAGATCTCTGTTTTAATCCTATGTTGCTTGTTTTGATGGGTTGGAGTCGACACTGCTTTGATAAATTAGGTTAACATTAGCTAGATTAGATCTAGAATTAGAACCTCAGATTTAATCATATGTAGCAATTGGATGAGAGTTAGACCTCCTTCCAAGAGAGATAAGAATCAATGACAGAGAAATTGCTTGTTGTGCTTGTTTATAAATTACTTGTACTTAATGCTTTATTCCTAGACAATCCTTAAGCCCTAGAACGGTAATTGATTGTTGAAAGAGTAAACGGGGTAGATTAAGCCCTAGAACGGTAAATTTATCTAATTGAGGTAATTTAAGATTTAAATCACCAAGCTATCCAAGGTTTTCATAATTTTTAGATATCAATGATCCATGTTATTTATGTCAAGAGGGAGATTAATTCTATGTTGGAGGGTTTTCTTTAATTGTTTTTCTCAATTTATTCTCTGCTTTTTAATTAATTGCTTTCTTTAATTTTCTTGATTGCTTTCTTAGTTAATTTTGTAGTTTGTTAGATTTAATTTTAAACTCTTTTCCAAAATTCTCTCTATTATATTTTGTTTTAAGAAAAAGAATAATAAACAATTTCTCTGTGGGTTTGACCTCTACTTGCCCTAGCTATTCTTAGTTAGTAATTGTTGGGATATTTATTTTATGGTCATTGACGACACGATCAGATGTCGAACAAGACTTGTTAAAGCATCTTTGAACTTCTTAGCCCTTGCTCTAGTCATCGGCTCTAAAGGCATCTTCAAAGGATCAAATGGCATCTTAATGGCATCCCTATGAGGCTTTGCGATTCCATTGGCATCTTCATGAGACTTTGCGATTCCATCCTCTCCTTTAAGCTTGTCCATGCTTCCTTGCAATCCTTGATCATCCCTTCCATGATCTCCATTGTGTTCTTCATGTCCATGATAAGCCCTTGGCGCATCATGTGTGGTGTACACCAAGCTAAAAGAAAAATGAGATGGCTCGCACACCGTCATGGCTTTTACTGTCAACAATTATGAAGGATTGCATGGAATTCACTAAGGGATGCCTACCGAAGAATTGCATTCCATCATCAAACCGTGGCCTTTCATAGGTTGGGCGATTGATCTAATCGGCAAGATCATCCGGCAAGAGGGGGCGTATGTTTTATCATTGTTGCAACTGACTACTTTACCAAATTGCTAAGTCCATATTTTTACAAAAAGTCATCAAAATAGCTACAAAAAGAGTGAAAAACAACAAGTTTCCACTTTTCTTCTCTTCAAGACCTAAAAACACAAATACTTACAAAATGGGGTTAAATTCCACATAAAAATACCAAAAAGCATAGGAAAATGATCATAAAAATATGGTTAATTTTAACTTGATCAGAAGCGAACCTCAACTTGAGTTAATTCATTGCCTGACGGCCCCATTGACATGGCCATGAGTTAGCTTAAGGCCATCGGCTTCGCCAGTGTGTAGTCGGATATTGAAAACGCTTCGTGGACTCAGCCGCCCCAATTGCGTTTTTGCGCCTTTAAAAATAAATAAAATACTTTTATTACTTTTATAAGTAATGAAAATATTAAGGAAATTGTCACCAAAAGTCATTTTTAATGACAGTAATGAAATAAAAAAACGTTGCTAAAGGCTGTTTTTGGCAACGAAAAGACAAAAATCCATCACTATAAGTATAAAAGCGTTTTGGAATTTGTTTTTAATCAAAATTTGTGATTTGGCCTTAACTGAAAGGTTTGGGCCGAATTTTCTAGGTTATTTGGAACTTTTATTAGTTGCAAATAAGCCCTTTTTGCAATCAATTCCAAATTTAATTCCTAATTGATCTAATCTTTATGGTTTTAAGTCTTTAAACCATTAGATTAATATGATATTGAAAAGAGGAAGCTCGACGAAGATAGGCTATAGGGAGGTCAAAATTCGGCCTTACCTATATATACTCAAGCCCAAATCCTTTTCATCAAGGAATTAGGCTTGGGGGGCATTGTTGATACCTCAATCTACACTTGAGGGTAAATATGTCCTTAATAATGTTAGAACAAGATGGGTGGCTGAGATTTAATTTAAAATCCTAAGTTTAGTCGGATTTGGTGCCACCATAGTCATAAATCAATTAGGAAAGAGATTTTATTTTCCTATTTTCCTAAAATTGGGCCGAAAATTAGGAATAATTATTGAATAATAATAATAATTAATATATAATTATTATTAGCTCAATAATGATGGTCAGAAAAGAATTAAAGTCATCTTACATGATTTTTAATTTCAATCGATACTTAATTCTTATTTGACGACCATCCTAATTTCATGAAACACATAATGCCATGTCTAATTTAGATATGTGGCATGTTATATGACGCATTATCACTTAGTCGCAACCGCCCATGCCCTAAATTTGATCATTATCGAATTAGGTCAAAAATCCAACTTTTACATTTTGTTCAATTAAGGACAAAAGGCGAAATTGATGAAATTGAGAGGGCTAAAGTGGTGCGATTTCAACAAAAAATATACCATGATGATCCTTGACTTCCATAGATCATTCTGGTAAAATTTCATCTCAATCGGACTTAAGATGAAAAACTTATTCATGGTTTTCAATTAAGGACAGTTTAGGGGTGTGAAACCAATTTCACTAAGAAGGAGAGCTCGATTTCGACCAAAAATTTTCCCATGGTCTTATGGTGGTAATCAAACCCTACTGGTGAAATTTGGGCTTAATCTGACCTCGGTCGTAACTTTTCTGCGGTTTTCAATTAAGGACACGTGCTCGGAAAAGGTCAAATTGGAGTTCGAAATGACATCATTTGCATGATTTCATGTTAATAATGTCATATTATGGATGAGGGCATGTCAATTTTGTGCTTAGCCTATTTCGACCATTTTATGATAACTTTTGCAAGTCTTTCAATTAAGGACATATGGCTTCCACCCCGGTTTAGTCATTTTTGAATCCGATCTCTGTTTTGATTGAACCAAAGGCCAATAATGGTCAAGTTATGATCAATTTCGTGGCTTAATGGTTCATGTTCGAAGTTAGGTTCATTTTGGCTATTTCATCTGCGAATCAAGTTACAGTACAAAAACGACCGAAGCCCGGGTCAAGATGGATTGCGTCAAAGATGGTGAAAATTGCACCGAGATGGTCAAGAATGTGTGTTGGTCGGCCTTGGATGAAGTCATGGATGATAGTCAGCGTCGAAAGTCATGTCAGAATCTCTCAGCAACTTCTAGGAAGGTTCCTTGGATCGTCGGAGAAGAAAGTCAAGCAAACAAGTCAAGTCGGATTGCAGCATATACTTAGTCAGCAAGTTTTGAGCAGACCGTTGGCCTTGTGCCAAGCCTAGGCCGCCCCCTATATAAAGGGCCCTCATCCTTCAGTTTTCAACACGCTTCTACAGCTACAAACTTTCTCCGCGCTTATTTTCTCTCTGGCTCTGGGCCACTAGCTGCAGCAAGCCTGCAAATTTATCTCTTTTCAACACGAGCCTGCCTCGTTCTTCAATATTTCCTTGTTTTAATCTCATCTCAAGACGTTAAATCAACTCTCCTAAAGTTTTTCTTCTCTTTCAATCTCGTCTCAGGACGTTAAAACATTGTTACATGTTTTTCTCATATGAATAACAATCAGCTTGTTATTCCAATCTCATTTTTAACAAGAAATCTTTTGAAACGTTTACTTTTGAGAGTCAATTTGGGATCGATGATTTAAATACTCCGGAGTGACTTTAATCCAGTTCCCGCAATTCACTTGTTCTGATTTATTTTCTTGTGTTACGCGCACCACCAAAATATTTCTACAACCTCTTTGTCATTTTCAGCAAAATGACTGGCACACCCCGCGCTGCTATTAAGGTTTTCGAAAAAACTCTATTCAAAGAGATTTTTGACGCAACAGTTATCTTTGTTGTAAGTTTTTTATGACTCATGAATCCTTTCTTCTGATACATGAACAAAGACATTTTAAGTGCTAAATCACGTAAATATTTTATTATGTGGGTGATTTATTTTTTGAGTATGCTTCCACTTGCATAATATTTTTAAAATAATTAATTGTTTGGGTCCTAATAATAAAATCAAATGAGTTATTATTTAGTACTATATACTTTTTGCTTTTTGGACCTTACAAGCAGATTAAAATGCTGACAAATAAACAATCTGAATTGCTAAACACCGCCTCATTTTTGCTATTCACCGCCCCACTTTTTACACTTTTACCTTTTGTTTCATTTTCCTCTAAAACCTTCAAACTAAAAAATCTCAAGTTCTCAAGCCAATCACAAATAATAATTATCATAAACCCTATATTGACCATAATTAATAATAATTATGATAAAAAATCATAATTTTAAATAATTTTTTTAAAAAATTGATCTATGCCGTCCTCTGGGGATGGCACGACCATAGACGTGCCACCCTGTGAGGATGACACGACCATGGGAATGACTCCCTATGAGGATGGCACTACCATGGGCGTGCCGCCCTGTGGGGACGGCATGCCCATGGTCGTGCCGTCCCCGAAGAACGACATAGATCAATTTTTTTAAAAAATAATTTTTTTATATTAATTATTATTAGTTTGGGTCGATATTAGTATTATTATTTATTATGTATTGTTATTATTAAGACAAAATATTTTTTTCAAGTAATATTTTATAGAGACATATTTGTAATTATTATTGTATGTAATTTTTGTATGTAATTTTTTATGTTAATTATTATTGTATGTAATTTTTGTAAGTAATATAACAACAATACATAATACATAATAATACTAATATTGACCCAAACTAATAATATTTAGGGTGATTATATGATACACCGGCGGTGTAAATTTTGGATCTCACAAGCGGGTTGTGGAGTTGACACCTATCCATTTTTTCAATTAATTAAGTTTTAAATCTTTCAATCTAGTCCCTAGGAGACACATGTCACCCTTTAGGACCCGCTTGTGTTGTCTGCTAAACTCCACCGACGATATATTGTATAATTTGCCTAATATTTAACATAAAAAATTATTTTTTATAAATATATAAAAAAATGCATGTCCAATTCTCCCCAAAAATTGTATTTTTCTTACATCGTCATCAAAATACGGCACGTTATCGTCCATTTCCGGAGTTCTCGGGCTATTCTACGTTCGTGATAGATTCAAGATTTCAGAGGATTTGAAATCTTAGAAAATGAAGCAAATGACAAAAGTGTAAAAAGTGGGACGATAAGTAGCAAAAAGTGGACGGTATTTAGCAATACCTATACACAGTCCATATCCTATCATTAAATTTTTAATATTTAAATCTATTCCCACAAACAGGGACATATGTCCACCGACGGTGAAGATGATAATTTTTCAAAATGATAGGTAGAATAAATGGAACATTCGGAAACAGTACCGCAACAGTCTCCACTTCTGTTTCAGTTAGAACGGAACCAAAGCACCCGAACACACTCATAAGTCATAAGGTGGGTACCTTGTTAAGCAACAAAACGGGAAAAAAAAATCGTAAGTGGAGAAAAGTTGATCGCAACCTACCCATTGTGGGTATCTAAACTCTAAAACTTCATTTCATTTATCGACATCAATGAACTGTAGTTCACGTGGACGACATCAAAACATGAATTCGTGGCCATGACACCATTTGGCTCCACCACCAAAACCACCTCACAAACACATCAAAACAAAACCTAAGAAAACAAGAACAAAAGAAGGGGAAGAAAAAATCTTTGCAATTACTCGGCGGATAATATGTAGTACAATCTATCTTCTCTCAACATAAACATAATGTGACAATGTATACACCCAACATTTATTTCCTTACATAGATAAGACAAATCAACAAGTCTTATGTCCCATGCATGTTCTCCACCTGTCCCAAACTTTATACTCCTTACTATAGTTTCTTTCTTTTTTCCTATTCTAAATAGTAAATACAAATAAATGCAAAAAAGAATGTTCATGATATACAAATAATATGATACGAGATGGGTAGCCCGCGCTGGCGCATCGGGCGTCTTTTTATTTTTATTTTATTTTTTTTGTTCTCCGTGTAATTCATCCTTGAATCAAATATGGTTTTGTTGGTCTTTTCTATATTTAATACATAAATATAGTTTATTTCTTATCTAGTCTTACTTCATTCGACAATCATGTCCTGTTTTTAGCTCTTACTCTTTTGACATTTGGAAGTCAGTAAAACAATTAGAATGATGGTTATATAAAAATCCAATGATAAGAATGATGGTTCTTATCAAATATGGTATGATATGCTACGACTACCTCTAATGATCTTATGACTCTGAGTATCCCAATGAGCTCTTGGATTTTAAGTCTTTTGATAGGTTAATTATAAATTTGAATAGCTTTAGCCATCAAATTGTATATGTAATGGAATGATTGTTACTTATTTACTTAATAAAATATCATTCAATTCTTGAATCAAATATGGTTTTGTTGGTCTTTTCTATATGATGGTTATATAAAAGTCCAAAGATAAGAATGATGGTTTTTATCAAATTGTATATGTAATGGAATGATTGTTAATTATTTACTTAAAATAAAATATCATTCAACACTTAAAATGAATGAAAGTTGAGTAGGAAAAACGATTGTGTCATTTTTCCTTTTAATCATCTTTTTTATAATCTTCTTGTCTAATCAAAAAAATGAGGATGAAGGGGAATAATAGGTATGTAGGCTATTGTCATCAGTAGGCTTGAATATTGAGAAGCATAATTCCCTTTTAATCATTTTTCTTTTCTAATCTTCTTGTGTAATCAAAAAAATGAGGATGAAGGGGAATAATTAGGTATTAATTAGCTATTATTCCCTATCATATTGAATTTATTCATTATTAATTAACTATTAATTAGATATTAATTAGCTAATAATTAGATATATATAGTATAATGGATGATTAAGGAGGGACTTTAAATTAATATGTTAGATGTGAGAAATTACCAAAATGGGGCGATAAGGTGACACCAGATTAAAAGTTGAAAGGGCTTATTAGTAATTTCTGTAGGGGACAAAAATAATATATAGTGTATATATATATATATATATATATATATATACACACTATTGTTTAATGATTATATAAGTCATATTAGAATAAGAAATTGTTGTAGATCATTCCATAGTTAAGTAACATTCAATGAGTTAACTCATAATAATGATGATGATGATGATCATAATTATTCTTAGGGTGCATAGAAAATATCAGTTTTAGTAGGTCAAGGTTGGAGTTATCAACTTTTGATAACAATTGTCATGAATTATTGTATCTTGAATAATATACACAAGTTGATCGGTCCGCGCTGACGCGTCGGACATTTTTTGTTATAGATTTTGTTATTATTGTTTGAATGCAAAAAGGATTTTGTTTCAAAAATTTGTAATTTTATTAGTATTTTGTGTATTTATGAAGTAGTTTGCCAATTAAATGGACCTTGTTGTGAAATCGGTGAAGACTAGATTGTCTCCACCAAGAGAGCCAAAGAGAAAAACACCACTTTAACGAGGTTCGGCCAATATTGTTTACGTCCTCGGACTACTAGATAATATTTCACTAGTGGAGGAAATATTACAAGAAAATAAAATAATACTTTACAAAACTCTACTTTAATAAAGTAGCTTGTTTTGTCTTTTTGTATGTTCCACTAGCAAGGAGAGGCATCCTATTTATAGCCAAAGGCTCCCCACTATCTTCCATCTCTTACCAATGTGGGATATGGGATAGTTTACAAAGCTTGACAAACTCCTTTGCTCTTCATCTTTTTTCAAGCATTTTTTTCCATGTGGGATGTTCTTGAGTGAAGTCCACATTTCATAACACTCCCCCTTGGACTGAACGGTGCTAAAGTGCAATGTATCATAATTGCTCCCCCTGAATAAAATCAAATAGTCACTTCTGGGACATCTAAAATATTTTCTCTTCTTGGGAAATTAATCTTGCATCTTGTTGACTCGCCGCATACCAATGCCATAAACAAGTTTCTCGAATGTTGATGTTGGCAAAGATTTAGTAAATAAATCTGCAAGATTATCGGAGGAGTGAATCTGTTTGACATCAACTTGTCGACTTTCTTGGAGTTCATGAGTATGGAAAAATTCCGGCGAAATGTGCTTGGTCCTGTCTCCTTTAATATATCCTCCCCTAATTTATGCAACACAAGCAACATTATCCTCATGAATTATAGTGAGAGAATCTTCAACCGATTTGAATCCACAAGACTTTTGGATATGTGCTATAATGGATCTTAGCCAAACACACTCTCTTCCGACCTCATAGAGGGAGATAATCTCAGAGTGGTTAGAAGATGTAGTTACAAGCGTTTGCTTAGTAGAACGCCAAGAAATGACTGTGTCATTATAGCAAAATAAATAACCGGTTTGAGAGCGAGTTTTGTGCGGATTAAATAAATATCCCGCATTAGCATATCCTACTAAACCAGAGTTAGTAGTTTTCTAGAGTAGAATAAACCCAATTCAGTGGTTCCTCGGAGGTATCTGAAAATATGTTTAATTCCATTCCAGTGTCTCCGTGTTGGCTCAGAACTAAAACATGCCAACAAGTTTACCGCAAAAGCGATATCAGGTCTCGTACACTATGTCAAATACATAAGTACCCCGATAGCATTGAGGTATGGTACTTCAGGACCAAGTATATCCTCATCATCTTGTTTAGGACGAAACGGGTCCTTTTGGGGATCAAGAGACCTTATAACCATAGGGGTGCTCAAAGGATGAGACTTGTCCATGTTAAAATGTCTAAGCAATCTCTCAGTAGATGCTGACTGATGGACAAGAATCCCATTTTCTTTATGCTCAAGCTCTAGACCAAGGCATAATTTGGTTTTACCAAAATCCTTAACCTAAAACTCCTTTTTCAAATATTCAGCAGCTTTCAATAATTCTTCAGGAGTTCCAATTATATTTATATCGTCGACATAAACTGTTATAACAGCGAATCCGGTTTCAGATTTCTTAATGAACACGCATGGGCAGATGGGATCATTCATGTACCCTTCCTTAGTTAGGTAATCGCTTAAGCGTTGATACCACATGCGGCCAGATTGCTTTAACCCGTATAAAGAATGTGCAACTTTATCGAGAATAAGTTGCGGGGAGTGTATGCTTCAGGCATTTTGAATCCCTCAGGAATTTTCATGTAGATATCAGAATCTAACAAACCGTACAGGTATGCCGTCAAGATGTCCATAAGACGCATATCTTAATTTTCTTGGACTACCCAACTTATAAGGAAACGGAAACTAATTGTATCCATCACAGGTGAATACGTTTCATCATAATCTATCCCAGGTCTCTGACAGAAGCCTTGGGCTACGAGTCGGGCTTTATAAATCACGACCTCATTTTTCTCATTTCGTTTCCGGACAAAGACCCATTTGATTCCAACGGGTTTTACATTGTCAGGGGTTTTAGTAATGGGTCAAAAAAACTTCACGTTTGGCAAGGGAAGTCAACTTGTCGACTTTCTTGGAGTTCATGAGTATGGAAAAATTTCGGCGAAATGTGCTTGGTCTTGTCTCCTTTAATGTATTCTCCCCTAATTTGTGCAACACAAGCAACATTATCCTCATGAATTATAGTGAGAGAATCTTCAACCGATTTCAATCTACAAGACTTTTGGATATGTGCTATAATGGATCTTAACCAAACACACTCTCTTCCGAACTCATAGAGGGAGATAATCTCAGAGTGGTTAGAAGATGTAGTTACAAGCGTTTGCTTAGTAGAACGCCAAGAAATGACTGTGTCATTATAGCAAAATAAATAACCGGTTTGAGAGCGAGTTTTGTGCGGATCAGATAAATATCCCATATCAGCATATCCTACTAAACCAGAGTTAGTAGTTTTCTAGAGTAGAATAAACCCAAATCAGTGGTTCCTCGGAGGTATTTGAAAATATGTTTAATTCCATTCCAGTGTCTCCGTGTTGGCTCAGAACTGAAACGTGCCAACAAGTTTACCGCAAAAGCGATATCAGGTCTCATGCACTATGTGAAATACATAAGTCCCCCCATAGCATTGAGGTATGGTACTTCAGGACCAAGTATATCCTCATCATCTTGTTTAGGACGAAACGGGTCCTTTTGGGGATCAAGAGACCTTATAACCATAAGGGTGCTCAAAGGATGAGACTTGTCCATGTTAAAACGTCTAAGCAATCTCTCAGTAGATGCTGACTGATGGACAAGAATCCCATTTTCTTTATGCTCAAGCTCTAGACCAAGGCATAATTTGGTTTTACCAAAATCCTTAACCTAAAACTCCTTTTTCAAATATTCAGCAGCTTTCGATAATTCTTCAGGAGTTCCAATTATATTTATATCGTCGACATAAACTGCTATAACAGCGAATCTAGTTTCAGATTTCTTAATGAACACGCATGGGCAGATGGGATCATTAATGTACCCTTCCTTAGTTAGGTAATCGCGTAAGCGTTGATACCACATGCGGCCAGATTGCTTTAACCCGTATAAAGGTCGTTGCAACTTTATCGAGAATAATTTGCGGGGAGTGTATGCTTCAGGCATTTTGAATCCCTCAGGAATTTTCATGTAGATATCAGAATCTAACGAACCGTACAAGTATGCCGTCACGACGTCCATAAGACGCATTTCTAAATTTTCTTGGACTACCCAACTTATAAGGAAACGAAAAGTAATTGTATTCATCACAGGTGAATACGTTTCATCATAATCTATCCCAGGTCTCTGAGAGAAGCCTTGGGCTACGAGTCGGGCTTTATACCTAACGACCTCGTTTTTCTCATTTCATTTTCGGATAAAGACCCATTTGAATCCAACGGGTTTTACATTGTCAGGGGTTTTAGTAATGGGTCCAAAAACATCACGTTTGGCAAGGGAAGTCAATTCAGCCTGGATTGCTTCCTCTCATTTGGACCAATCTTGCCTTTGACGGCATTCGGTTATAAACCGAGGTTCATAATCATCGTTCATAATTTCATTAGCAATTGAGAAAGCAAATGCATCATCGATGATTATCTCATTCTGATCCCATATTTCATTACAATAGTTCATGGGAATTTCAGTATTCCCGGGATTGGTGATCTTTTCATGGGTTTGTACCACTTCAAGGGCAATATGCTTTCTTTGAATAGGGTTGTGTGCTTCTTTAGGAGTAATTTCTTTTCCTCGGGAAAGATCAATAGGCTCATTTGGAGCAGATTCTGGATTTCTCCCCCTTCTTTTTCGAGGAACTGTGTCTTTTGATCCCATCGGTCTACCACGCTTCAAGCGTGGGCCGCTTTGATCCATTTCAGTTTGTTCTACAGGAAGATCTATTCTTGCTGGAACGCTCCCATCTGGGATGTGAGACTTTGTGACTCTAACAGTCTCATTAAATGCATCGGGCATTTTATTTGCAATAGTTTGTAGATGGATCAAGCGTCGCACCTCATTTTCACATTTAGGTGTTTGTGGGTCTAAATGAGACAAACTTTTCTCATTCCATGAGAAAATCTCAACCTGTTTCTGCTTTCCGTTTGTGGAAGCTTTTGGTGTCCCAAATGGTGGGAATTCAGTCTCATCAAAGTGACAATCCGCAAATCTTGTGGTAAAAACATCACCCGTCAATGGTTCAAGGAACCTAATTATAGACGGTGAATCAAACCCAACGTAAATGCCCAAACGGCGTTGGGGACCCATTTTGGTCATTTGCGTTAGTGCTACAGGCACTTGCACAGCACAACCAAAGATGCGAAGAAATAAAATATCTGGCTCATGGCCCAAGACTAATTGAAGGGGGGAATATTGATGAGAAGTAGTGCCGCGCAATCTTATTAGTGCCGCAGCATGCAAAACAGCATGACCCCATGCCAAAGAAGGGAGCTTTGTTTTCATCAACAAAGTCCTAGCAATTATCTGGACACGTTTTATCAAGGATTCCGTTAATCCATTTTGTGTATGTGCATGAGGGATAGGGTGTTCAACTTCGATTCCAATTGAGGCACAATATTCATCGAAGCTCTTTGACGTGAATTCACCCGCATTATCCATACTTATGCTCTTGATTTGATAATCAGGGAAATGTGCCCGGAGCTTAATAATCTGCGCAAGTGAACGTGCAAATGCGATGTTATGCGTAGACAACAGGCAAACATGGGACCATCTACAGGATGCGTCCACCAATACCATAAAATATCGAAATGGTCTAGTTGCAGGATGTATTAGCCCGCATATATCTCCTTGAATTCTCTGCAGGAATGGTGGGGATTCATGATCAACCTTTGTAATAGAAGGTTTAATAATGAGCTTTCCTTGTGAACAAGATTCACAAATATAATCCTTGGACAATAAGACTTTTGAGTCTTTTAAGGGATGTCCTCTAGTATTTTTGATGATCCTACACATCATCGTAGCACCTGGATGACCAAGGCGATCATGCCAAAGTCCGAACACATCAGGGTTCACTAATTTCCAAGGTATTGTTGCGTACGATTCCATAGTTCGTATAGTGAACAAGTACAATCCCGTTTTAGAAACTTCTAGCTTCTCATGGATAGTCTTCTGACCCATCTTATGAGATGTAATGCAGAGATAATCTTTATTTAGTTCAGTAAGGGTTTCAAGATGGTACCCATTACGGCGTACATCTTTATAGCTAAGTAGATTCCTTCTTGATCTACCACCTAATAATGCATCTTCGAGATGTAAAACAGTGCTATTTGGTAAAACAATAGTGGCATTTCCATAGCCATCTATAATATTAGCGGGACTAGATATGGTATTGATATTTGCCTTGCACATTGTCACGCTTGAGAAAAAGTCTTTGCTACTTATTATGTGTTGTAGCACTATCAAGCAAGCATACATCTTCCTTTTTCTCAATATTTCCCATTTGCGCTTATGTTGACAACTTCGGGTGTCAAATGGCAAACATCTTCCTTTTTCTCAATATTTCCCATTTGCACTTATCTTTGGCCTAAAGAGTTTGTGATACACACGGATCATGAAAACTTGAAGTACTTGAGAGGTCAACAAAAGTTGAACAAACGACATGCTAAGTGGAGTGAGTTCATTGAGAGTTTTCCTTATGTGGTGCTACAAACAAGGTAAAGAGAATGTTGTAGCCGGTGCTTTATCAAGGAGGTATGTCTTGCTTTCCATGCTTGATTCTAAGTTTCTTGGATTTTTGTTTATTAAGGAATTGTATGCTACTGATGCTTACTTTGGTAATATCTTTGAAGCATGTGAAAATTCTGGATTTGGAAAGTATTATAAGCATGATGGATTTTGTTTAAAGAATCTAGCTTATGTGTGCCTTCTTGCTCATTCCGTTATGTTCTTGTGAGGGAATCGCATGAAGGGGGTTTAATGGGTCACTTTGGAGTTGATAGAACTTATGAGATATTGCATGAACACTTCTTTTGGCCTAAGATGCGATATGATGTAGGAAAGCATGTTTCAAGTTGCATGGTTTGTTTGCAAGCTAAATCTACATCTAAGCCTCATGGATTGTATACTCCTTTGCCTATTCCTTATGAACCATGGACACACATTAGCATGGATTTTGTGTTAGGTTTACCTCGTTCTAAGAGAGGTAATGATTCTATCTTTGTGGTTGTTGTTAGGTTTTCTAAGATGGCACACTTTATTGCATGCACTAAAACGGATTATGCCATTAATGTAGCTAATTTGTTCTTTAAAGAGATTGTTAGACTACATGGAATGCCTAGGACGATTGTGAGTGATAGAGATGCTAAGTTCTTAAGTCAATTTTGGAGAACTTTATGGGCTAAGTTAGGTACTAAGTTGTTATTTTCAACGACTTGTGATCCTCAAACCGATGGCCAAACTGAAGTAGTTAATAGGACTTTGTCAACCTTGCTTAGGGCATTAATTAAGAAGAACTTAAGAACTTGGGAGGATTGTCTACGTCATGTTGAGTTTGCATACAATAGAAGCATACATAGCACTATTGGATATTCACCTTTTGAAACTGTGTATGGCTTTAATCCTTTAACCCCATTGGATTTGTTGAGTTTACCTTTGAGTGTACAAGTCGACATGGATGGTGAAAGAAAGGCCGATTTTGTTAAGGATCTTCATGCTAAGGTTAGAGCTCAAATTGAGAAGAAAACACAACACTACATGAAGGTTGCTAACAAGGGGCGCAAAGAGGTCATCTTTGAACCTGAAGATTGGGTTTGGTTGCATCTAAGGAAGGAGAGGTTCCCTGAAAAGAGAAAGTCTAAGCTCTTACCTCGTGGAGATGGTCCATTCCAAGTCTTGGAGAGGATCAACAACAATGCCTACAAGCTAGATCTTCCTAGTGAATATGACAATGTAAGTGCTACTTTTAATGTTTCAGACCTATCCTTGTTTGATAGTGATGCAGATTTGAGGACAAATCCTTTTCAAGGGAGAGGGGATGATGCGCCAAGGGCTTATCATGGACATGAAGAACACAATGGAGATCATGGACATGAAGAACACAATGGAGATCATGGAGGGGATGATCAAGGATTGCAAGGAAGTATGGACAAGCAAGGAAGCATGGACAAGCTTAAAGGAGAGGATGGAATCACAAGTTTTCATGAAGATGCCAATGGAATCGCACCAAAGATGCCATTAGGTGATGGAATCGCACCAAAGATGCCATTTGATCCTTTGAAGATGCATTTAGGTCTGATGACAAGAGCAAGAGCTAAGAAGTTCAAAGATGCATTAACAAGCTTTGTTCGAACTCATCTTGAAGGCTTGAAGTCCATTGAAGATCAATTGGGAAGCATTGAAGTCGACATGATCAAGAATATTCCCAATGATTCAAAGCTTTGCACTTTACTTGAAATCGTTGAACCCTAGAGCTTACATTGTGTAATTCGGCCATATGTGCCTTAATTCTATCTTAGTTTAGTTAATTATGTAGTTTAGACCTTGTTTAGGGTTGGGCCTTGTTCAATTAAGTCCAATCCTTATCTATTTTCCTATTGGTTGTATTTTAGGATAGTTTCTAGATGATTCTATGTGTAAACCGCCCAAGCCCCTTGCAATGAATGCATATGTCGGTTTAAGGGGTTCTTGCGCTATCTTGGTGCCTATATAAGACCACCAATAGCTCTTGTAAACACCATTTGAGTTAATTAATATAGTTGAGGTTTTACACCCAAATTGGTTATCTTAGCTTCATTGTTCTAGTTTGAGCAAACTTAGGATTCTTCAATTTTGTAGAGTCCTAGCAAACAATTAGGTTGTGTGAGCTTAATTGTTTGTGAATCTTGTGATCTTAGGTGTTCAATTGCAGGTCTAATTGAAGACTTAAGGCCGACGAACGAAGAGAATTGTTTAGGTGAAGATCATCGATTTACTCATCTAGAAGAGTTGGTGTTTCAAGTCGACTTTAGTGGCTATTCAAAGGGTAGATTTGAATCTAACACAACTAGATTCGTATCACATTTTTATTAACAAGATGATCGTCACAGGTCTAAGTGACAAATTATACTAGTAAAAATTACACCAGGTAAATTTCCAGGAAAGAATGGAGGGGCCACAAACGGTCCCACTTAAAATCCACACTTTTTAGACAAAATTTTCCTAGACATATAATTAAAGTACAATGACAACTTCAGGTGTCAAAATATTATAAAACCCACATGACAACTTTCGTTGTCAAATGCTATAAAAATTTGCAACAAAGAGAATGACAAATATGACAACTTCAGGTGTCACTTGAGATTTCAATACCATCCAATTAAAATTTAATATATGGGGGATAGATTCAAAATCAATATGACAACTTCTGGTGTCAAAAGTAGTATTACAAATAATTCAAAATAATCCCAACTTCAACGTGACAACTTCCAGTGTCAAATAATAACTTAATTTACCGGAGCGACAACTTCTAGTGTCAAAGGTAATTTCAATTTACCAAGGTAACAACTTCTGGTGTCAAAGGTAATTTTAATTTTTACCAAAGTGACAACTTCTTGTGTCAATGGTAGATTTTAATTTTATTTGTGTGACAACTTCTGGTGTCAATTAAATTTACTAAAGCAAAATTTTAATTTGACAACTTCTAGTGTCAATTAAATTTACTAAAGTAAGATTTTAATTTGACAACTTCTAGTGTCAATTAAATTTATATATTAAAGTAAAATTTTAATTTGACAACTTCTGGTGTCAATTAATTTTACTAAAATAAAATTTTAATTTGACAACTTCTGGTGTCAATTAAATTTACTAATGTAAAATTTTAATTTGACAACTTTTGGTGTCAATTAAAATTTACTAGAGCTCTCATGCTGATAACGTGTTGTGAAACCGGTGAAGACTAGATTGTCTCTACCAAGAGAGCCAAAGTGAAAAACATCACTTTAACGAGGTTCGACCAATATTGTCTACGTCCTCGGACTACTAGAAATATTTCACTAGTGGAGGAAATATTACAAGAGAATAAAATAATACGTTACAAAACTCTACTTTAATAAAGTAGCTTGTTTTGTCTTTTTGTGTGTTCCACTAGCAAGTAGAGGCACCCTATTTATAATCAAAAACTCCCCACTATCTTCCATCTCTTACCAATGTGGGATATGGGATAGTTTACAAAGCTTGACAAACTACTTTGCTCTTCATCTTCTTCAAGCATTCTTTTCCATGTGGGATGTTTTTGAGTGAAGTCCACATTTCGTAACAGATCTAAATTTTCTATATATATATACATATATATATATATATAACTTATTGCAAGAAAATAAACAAAATGAAACAATCAAAAATTGGGACACATATCGGTTAGCTCCAACCGTGACGTTGACAGGAAGGAGAGGGAGGCACTTGACAAGAAACAGGAAATTTAAGCAACGAAAATGACAATGCTTTCAAAGCAAAAGAAAAGAGTCCAAAACTTCCACTATCGGGTTCGTTAGGTAGCCAACACATGACATGCATACACCAAGTAATCCAATTCCTGGCTACCAATTTCAGTGGACCGTTAATTTCCCTCGGCTTTTATTGTCTTCCGAAATCTATTTTTAGAATTTTATGACTTTGAGATTTTTTTTTTTTTGAAGATCTCAACTCTTTTTCACCAAAAAAAATATCTCGACTCTCGACCCCATATTTTAAGATAAAAATTGAGTTTGGGGTTTTTTTTTCTTTGAAAGCTTCAAATATTGGAATCTTTTGGAAGAGACTAAGTGATAAAGTTAAACAACTGTACATATCAAATGTTAGAGTGGTAATATTTCATATTGGTTATGTTTTACATGATTGGGTGGTGGTGGTGTCTTATATACATAATGGGTCTTAATACCAATGTGAGAGGGTGTGTTAGAGTGGTAATATCTCATTGGTTATATTTGATATGACTGAATGTCTTATATACATCATGGACCTTAATACCAAACAAGGACCTTAATACCAAACAAAGGCTAATGTTCATTTTTTATATTTTGTATTTTTTATGTTTCATCACTAATTGAAAAAGACATCCATAATTTTATTTTCTTTAAAGAGCTTGTTTCATGTTTTATTTGTGTTTGTGAGCATTTTCTTCAGTTAAAGACATTGGACATTAGATTAGACATTGAATCTGATTAATTTAATAATTAGTTGGGATTTTTGTTGCTCATGTTTTACATGTCTAGGTTCGTTGCTCTTTTGAAAGTTCACCTAAACTAATATTCAGAGTTAACAGGAACTGAAAAAATGTGAAGAAGCATATGATAATTTATAAATGGAGTTAAAAGACTGAAAGTCTGAAATCATCAATATCTATCAGGAAAGTTACATCTTTGACTGCCATATATATATGAAATTTCACTACTATACATAAGTTGATCAGCTAGCTATATTCTTTGAAATTAATCTAATCTTTACATTATATTATACTGGTCTCAGGACCTGCGCTCCGCGCCAGGATTGTGAAGGGAGGGAAGAGTTAGTTATGAACATATATGTATTAGCTGTAATGATACTTGATTTTGCGTAGCTTGTACCTGTTGTATTTACTATGAACATCGGAAGTATAAAAATGAAATATGCAAAATATTTAGTTTGTGTCTTTTTTAAGTTTAGGTCTATGCTATAAATAGTGATCGTGAATCAAAATTAGATAGACCGTCAAGCGAGATCACCAAATTTCGGAAACATTTCTAAGAACTGAAATCTCAAAATTGGCTTTTAAGTCCTTAATGAAAGTTGCAAGTCATTAAATTATCTTTCAATAGACACTTGAATCACATTGATCGGACAAATAGAACAAAAAGCAAAAGAATTAAAGCCGAAGCGTTAAAGCGTCTAACCTAGAATTTGTAAAGGATTAACATAAAACATAAAAGTATGGAAGTCATTTGATAAATAATCCAAGGAAAAAAATATTTCTTTATGGAGACCAAATATAAAAATTCCCTCTTGAACTGTTCACGAAACTCATTAATCAAATTCAGCTTTCAGGCCCTGATGAAAGTCGTAGATCATGCAATAACCTTTTAACCGACACTTGAATAATTTTAATCGGACATGTGAATCGAAAATTATACAATATTATATAGACCGGCAATCGAGACAACAAAATTTCAGAACATTTTTTAGAATCAAAATATTAAAATTGACTTTTGAGGCCTTAATGAAAGTTGTAGACCATGAAATAACTTTTAAATAGACATCTGAATTACCTTAATCGAACAAATAGAATAAAAGAATTAAAGCCGAAACATTCAATCGTCCAACTCATAATTGTAAAGGATTAAATAGCAAAAAGCATAAAAGTATGAGGATCATTTGATAAATAATCCAACAAAAATTTATTTGTTTATTGAGAGTGGGACCCACCAAATAGTAACTTTATCCTAAAGTTCCCAAAATACCCTCAACAATCAACAATAATAACGAAAATACCGAGCATGAAAGTACCGAAATACCCCTGACAATTTGTTCTTGGGTGAATGTGATGCATCTAATAGATGGATAAAAGGGTAATTTCATTTTCAACTTTAATATATGTTATATATATACACAATTCTTGATTTATAGTAACAAATTAACAATCGTAGTGTTGGCATGCTTCTGACTATAGTATGTTGATGCCAAAATGATCAACAAGTATGATCCTCAATGGTCGTTCTCCTAGCCTTTGGGATCCTCTGGTGACAGATTTGCAAGATGGAGAAGAACATTAGGAGTGGCGGGGGTAGATCTCCGTGCTAGCACTCGGATGGTCATGGATTGTACGAACGAGCTAAGTGTGAAGTGTGACTTGGTCTACGGTTGATGTCAATCAGGTGCTAAGTGTTACTGTGTATGATGTTTATTAACCATATACACTAGGCAATTGAAGGTATGCTCAACATAGTACCTATCTATACTAATTATAATGCGAGAATTTGATTTTGTCTCACGAGTTGACTAGGAGACAAACTCAGTTTTTTAAAAATTCAAAATAAAATAAAAAAATATTCATCTTAAAATAAAACTACTCATTAGAGGATAAATATAATATTTAGATTTTATTTATATCATTTTAAAAAAAAAAACTACCAATTTAAAAAAAACTGCCACAAACTACCTTAAAATTATTTTACTTTCATATATACTCACGTAGTGAGTGCCTTGTATCTTGTAAAGTATTAAAATAACAGTCATACATCTTATGTTTTTACTAAGATATATTGATATATATATATATATATATATGAATTAAATTTTGACTACTAAAACTGAAAGTTGAATACTCTTGCTACTAAATCAAAGACTATATCCTCCAATATCTAGTAATTATATTAGGTTCTTATTAGTCTGAAATTAAGCCACGTGGGATCTGAATCTCATATAAGTGAAGCTCTTATAACACTTGTTTTCATCATTCACATGATATTATGTTTGATAAATCAGGTTTTAGCATTAATAATTTTTCTTGTACAACTTATTAAGTAAATAAATAGTAAAACTTGGAGTAATCAAGATTTTTTTTTTTTGACCAAAGAAGTACTAATCAAGAATTAGATACGTTGATTAAGGTAGGGAATGGTAAGAAAGACATTGATTTCAAATTCAATCACAAAAATATTGATGTTATTGTTTTCTTGTGTTGGAAAATGAGGCATAATATTTGAAAAGCTCAACCACGCACATAACTTGCACGTGCCCAAATATCTCTCTCCCTTCATTTTATTTTTTTTTGGCCGAACTCTCCCTTCATTTAATATGCTTATTTTAGAAACGAACTATCAAAGTGGGCAGACAAAACATACACTCTCAAACTCATACTCAATACCACACCAAATATGTCTCGACACAGACGCCAAGCCTCTCGAGTCCTCCCACCAGAGCTAACATTGGAAGCGGATGCGGCGGCGGTGCCACCACCCAAATCCGCCCACTCAGCCCAACCAATTGCTAGTCCTTACGGTCGCCACGGCGGCTGTGGCTCTCATGGTTCAACCACCACTGACAGGTTTGCAGCAATTAACCCATCCTCCAATATTCATCAAGACACTTCCGGAAACCATTCTCATCAGACTGCTGAAGAGAAGCCTTCTGCAACCACCAAACCTTCTTGAAAAACTGAATACTTGAAGCACCGAACAACTAGTACTTTAACTTTCTGTAGTTAATTTTGTAGTTATGTTAAAAGTTTATCTCTGCTTAATCATGTTGCTTCCCCTGTTTCAGTTCCTTTCTCTGTTACTCTGTTTACTTTTCTCTGAATAATTGTTTGATTTTACGTTTGGGGTAAGTGGTACTGGTGCTAATTAATTAGCTAGAAAGTCTGCATATGTTAATGTTCCCTTCTGTCTATTTTCTATTCTATTTTCAGATTGAATAACGTTTTCCCAAGAGTTTCGTCCTCCTTGATAAGACTCTCATCTCATATATACATAGTCTAATACTCCTATCACTAATTTTATATTTTTATTCAATTAAACAAGCAATAAAAAAATTTAAATGAGCCCATAAAATGAACATTAATTAAACTTGTTCATGAATATAAACGAGCTCAATACCTTTTGTTTATGTTTGGTTCATTTATTACATAAACCAATGAATAAAAAACTATATCGGAGGCCATATCGGTATCCGGTATAATCGGTTCAATTGGTTCAATCTGTTTAATTGGTGGTTAAAATTTTTTAAAAGATTTTTTTGAAAAAAAGAAAATTTAGTAGAAAATAAATATAATATATGATGGAATAATCATTAAATAACACTTTGGTGGAGTGGTTAAAACTTTTGTCTTCATTTAAAGTGTGTGGGGTTCGATTCTTACCATTTACAATTGTTTTTTTTTAATTTTTCAAATTAAAAAAGTTGACCAATTCCCAAACCGGTCAAAAAACCGGTAAACCGACCAGTTCAACCACGGTTCAACCGGATCAACGCGGACGTTGACCTTCCGGTATCATATGTGTACTTAGAGCTGTCAAAATTTGACCCGAACCCGATAACCCGCCCGAACCTGTAACCCGCCCAACCCGATTTGACTGGAAAATGTAAACGACCCGAACCCGCCCGACCCGAGACACGACGAACCCGTAACCCGCAACCCAGATGACCCGAGACCCGAATGACCCGAAACCCGAATGACCCGAGACCCGTATGACCTGAAACCCGAATAACCCGAGACATTAACCCGAATGACCCGAGAATATTATAAATTAAAATTATCTTTTATTCAATAAAATTTATAATTTTGCTTATTTTAAATCATCTTTTATTCAATATAATTTATATTATTGTAATAATTTTATCAATTATTGTTATGATTTTACCTATTATAAATTGGCTAAATAGTCCCTTTGCCCCTGTCTCTGAACTTTGCAAATTTAAGCCAGAATGTCACTTGAACTTTAAATTGTGCCATTTTGCCCCCTGAATTTGTAAAATCAGGTCAATTCCCCACTTCACTTCACGGATTCCGTTAAAAGCCATAAAATTTGCTGACATGGCAAACTTATGCTGATGTGGCACTTCCACGTCAGCACTCATGTGGGCCCCACATGACCCTAGATGCTAGGGTGGGGCACGCATGAGAGCTGATGTGGAAATGCCACATCAACGAATTTTATGGTACTAAATGGAATCCGTTAGTAAACTATCAAATCAGAGGTAAATTGGCTTGATTTTACAAATTTAGGGGGCAAAGTGGCACAATTTAAAATTCAATGCTGACCCAATTGATCAAAAACCCGAACCCGTCCAACCCGAGATCCGGTAGACCCGAGACCCGAATGACCCGAAAATCGTATAACATGAGACCCGAATGACCCGAAACCCGAATAACTCGAACCCAAATGACCCGTATCCGAATGACCTGAAAAAACTGCATGACTCATTTGACCCGGACCAAGATGACCCGAACCCGAAACCCCCCCAACCCGCCCGTTTGACACCTCTATGTGTACCGATACCGGACTGGGCACCGATTCCCGCTTCAACCAGTTGAACCGGCCAGTCCAGTTTTTCATTCCATGACATAAACACTAAAATTTAGTGCTTTAGAATAATTTATGGATGATTATGCAATACACACTATCAATGTAAAATTTAATCTCCACAACTGGGTTAATGACACGTACCCATCCTTTAATTAATTTTGTATTTAATATTAAAAATTATTCCCTAAAGAATACATGTTAACCCTTAAAACCCATATCTGTAGTCTATTAAACTTTACTGGCCGTGTATTGCTATAAGGAAAATTATTCAATACACCGTCAATGAATTTAACAGACTGCACGTGCGTGTCTAGAAGAGTGACTTAAAATATTAAAAATCTAATTAATTCTGAATTAGGGTACTTGTCAACCTTTGAACCCGGATATGAAGTCCAAAAACTATACTTACTATTCTATCATTTATTTATCTTATTAGCGAATATAAACGAGTATTAACCAAATAGGAACATTCCTAAAAAAAAAAAAACCAAATAAGAACAGAAACCCACATAGAAATATAACCTTCCGCGTGGAACGTTCGGTTCGTTTACAAACAACCCTCCTCTTTTTACTGAAGACATCTTCTTTTTGAGTAATCATGGTCGCTACTTTTATGTAACTGCCAACTTCTTTAAAATTATGCCTTTCCAACTAGTAAAAAACACACACATATTTCCCAAATAATAAACATACACTTATTTCTCAAAGTGAAAATACTTTTTTGTCCACCAAGAGGGGCAAGCTCGTGCATTTGGGGTTCATTTTGATACTATTCAGATTGGTATTTGAGTTGTCTTTGGGCCTTTCAGATTTTGGCTTAAATTAATGGTCCGACTAAGAAAATTGGGCCTCGAGGTTACCAAATGCCCATCACTTTGGTGGTTAAGAATTATAAAAGTTTATTTTAAGTAATAATTGCAGCAATCTAGCAACTAATTCGTTGTAGGACAATGGTTAAATTTCAATGGATATGAAATTCCAAGTTCTAATCCTGGCAGCGGATGTACAAAAGTTTTTAGTAATTTTTTATGGTGAGTTTGGTTGGATGATCTTGGGTGGTGATCTTAAATCATCCTGTTTGGTTAGGATCACCCGTTGGTAATCTTGGGTGGTGATCTCAGATCACCCCGTTTGGTTACACCTTTTTTTAAAGAGTGGTGATCCGATTATCCCCTGATCACCCCTCGGAGGGGTGATCCTAACCAAACACCCCCTAGTCTTTCCTCATTTTTAGCTATAAGACCTATATTTTTGCATCTTAAATTAGTAACGTTTTTGTCCAATTTCCTAAACCAACTTGCTTAATCATTAAATTTCCTAAATTAGTAACGTTTTTGTCAAGTGGTGACAATCCCTCAGAGGAATGGACTAACTCGCCAGAATCAAGCTTAAGCCAAGATGTTGTTCAAGAGGTTGTTGAGAATACTTCATTGGAAAACCTCAATGATGTTAAAGGTGCTGCTTTCATCTTCAAGACTAAGTGCAAAAAGCAAGTGGTAAGTAACACTTTGGCCAAGCATGTTCAAACCAAGGGTAAGAAATACTCAAGTCATGAAATGGTTAGAGAAATCTCTCGATCTCAAAACAGAAAAGGAGAGAAGAAGAGTTATGTGAAAGTAAACTGTGAAGCTGTGAAGAAGAGACCAGTACAAAAAATTCTTGGTAGAAGGAAAAGAATCAAACCCAAAAGAATTGATATCCATCTTGGGAAAAGAAACTCGAACGACGATCTTGGTTCAACCTTTATCTTTAGAAATCCTGATAAAAAAAGGGTTAAATTGGATGAGTGCTGAAGCACGTGACAAGTGAAACAAGTCGTGTTAAGGTCTTAAGTAGAAGCTTTCAGCGGATTCATTTGGTTACCAATTTGAAATGCTCAACAGATGTCCATTTCAGGGCCTTGTCAATCCTTCCAAGAACAAGGAGTATCCTTTATTAGGTTTGGGGTTACTTATCTTTAGATGGGTTTGGAGCTTGTATTTTTCATGCTCCTTGTTTATTATGAAAAGCATATTGTTGTTTCTCATGTACTAACCCATTTACATTAATAATATTATTTGTCTCCATGCCAAAAAAAAAAAAGAATAAACATTGCTTGCGGCCATCTCTCCATTTTTTCAAATTATTGGGTACATATATATCCTCATGTTATGAAATATTGATTAAACGGAATATGGACTTTAACACCACAAATGTTAAATAAACTCATGTGTTTAATAGGTTTATTAATTATGACGTTAATGAAGTATAATGTTGTTTATACTATATAAGATGAGGTTGTGATCATCCTCATGACATATAATCAATAAAAAGAATACACGATTTATTCTCTCCCTCTCATTTTATTCTTGTCCTTTCACTCCTTGCTTCTATTGTTTTTATCACTTCCATAGTACGTTATCAGCACAAGAGTTCTACCAAGTAAGGTTTGAAGTTTGATCTTCCGTTTGAAGGTTTGATCTCTTACCTTTGAAAGTTCAAGTTCTATACATGTTTAAATTGTTCTTCTACTTCTACTACTTCTTATTTTTCTATTAGTAACTTTGAGTGACACTAGAAGCTGTCACATTGAGAAAATTATATCGATTTTGACACTAGAAGTTGTCATACTGAGATTGGGATTGCCATTTTTATTTTTGACACCAGAAGTAGTCACATAGTATTTTTTGACACCTGAAGTTGTCATTGTGCTAGGAAAATTCTGTCTAAGGAATTGGATTTCTTGGGAATTTCCCTAGTGTGATCCTAATTTTTGAATTATTTTATATAGGATTATGGCAAATATCGAGAAACCCAAATTTCAAATTTTGAATGTTACCGGAAGTAACTACTTGTCTTGGTGCCTCGACATTGAGTTGCATCTTCAAGGACAAGGTCTGGCTGATGCTATAAATGAAGACGGAAAAGCTGATGACAAAGAAAAGGCTAATGCCTCGATATTCATCCGTCGGCATCTTAATGATGATTTGAAAATCCAATATTTATCTGTCCGTGAACCCCACACTTTGTGGACGAGGTTGGGAGACAGCTGTCGAAACGTTTGGGTCCGGGGGACCTTGCCGAATCGGCTTTGGAAAGAAGGAGTCGCCACTAATCTTTTTTGCCTAGGTGTGATTAGCCACCTACGATTATTAGACCTAATGGACCATGCTTGACGACGGACACACTAAGTCTAATACTACGGTCTACGAACCAAAACCTGAGTCCAGCAGTCGGTTACGTGTGGGAAGGATTAGCACCCCCACAACGCCCGTCAAACGACGGTACCTTTAGTCTAACCTAGATCTAATGGGTTTAATATTAAACGGTTGCTTTTATCTTAATTATTATCAGAAAAGGGTTATAAAAGAAAATAAAATCACTTTTTTAAACAAATGTCGAGAATTCGAAGAATATGATCGAACGATCGTCGATCAATTCTGTTTTCGATTCTCTTTCACTGTTTGTTCTCTTGTTGATCTTTTTCTCTTCGAAAAAGAATTTTGAAAATGCATTGGCAAAACCTTTTATTTTTGTTTTTAATGTCTTTTATTTTGCTTTGAACCTCCATTTTAGTCTTCCTAAAAAAGGTGAGAAAATCTTATTTTCTTATTGATTTGGAAAACTTTTTCCATCTTTTATTGATCTATTAATCCTGAAACTAAGTCTGATTTGAATTTGAAAACCTCTGATTTAAGTCTTAAAAACTCTTGATTACCAATTTTTAATCTCTTTTGAAAACTAAATAAGAGAACATGATTTTTGGAAAAAAAAAAACATTTTTTATTGCATCTTTTAATTTTCTCCTTTTTCCCCCCTTTTTTTTATTTTTCTTTAATTTTTCCTAACTTCTATTCACTGCATTAATGCAAATGATGAATGCAAAATCCGATTATTTAAGTTGATTCGTGTAACCCGGGTTATTGAAAGTTCTTTCCCGGATATATGCTCAGAGCCCCGACGCATCCCGAGAAGAAGCGTCTCATCCTCGGAGACATTCAGTGGCCCCGAATACTCGACCACACACTGAATGTCCCTTCTTCGGAAAGGTTACGATTGGCAACTAAATTAAAGTGGCATGAAATGCAAGCAGTTATAATTAACTGAAAATAAACGTGACATGCATGTGTCTACCTTCTACTTTACTTCTACACTAATTACTAAATTATTACAAATCCTAAATGAAAACAAATAAATTGAAAGCTAAGGGTCGGACTGGATAGTTATGGGGACTTTTCTGCACACTAAGCAAACACAATTAGCAACATTCAGGGGGTAAATAGCACAAATTAAAAACCAATAACATAAAGCAGGGATCAAATTGCATCAAAGCAAATCTTAAATCAACTTCATCACACAAATCAAAAATAAAAATCCAAGTTCAGGTCTTTAAAAGAAGAAGAATAAAGATTAAGGTCCTTATATGAATTAAATTAGATTTTTCTAATTAACCCAACCTAAAAATCAAATCTTTAAATTAAAGTTTTAATCTTTAATTTAGGATTAACTCAAAAAAAAGTTCATCAACCCCCTTCCAAGCTGACTTTAATCAAAAAGATTAGAATTTTAACTCAAAGTTTTGGCTTTTCAAATTAAAATTAGCTCATAATGGTTCAATATCCCATCTCAAAGCTAACTTTAATCCAAAAAATTCAAACTTTTAGTTAAAGTATTAATTTTCTAATCAAAATCAACTCAAATAGAGATAAAAAATCCATTTTTGAATTAATCCCAAGAAAAGATCAAATCTTTAAGCGAAAGATTAATTTTAAGTTCAAATTTGGAGGAAATAACCATAACCAAATTACTAATCATCATTTTATTTTCATCATGCTATAATCAACCAAAGATCACAACTTTAACATAGAAACTAGTAAGTTAAGCCTTTTAATCCTAAATCCTCACCAAAATAAACCTTTAAAGCATAGATGATAGTCATGAATCCAATCCATTAGCCAAAGACAAAACTTTTTCATAAAAAAAAACTAAGCTTTCACCAAAATCATCACTTTAATTATCAAACTAGCATTTTAAGACTAAATCTACCATATACTAACAGAAACATTCATTAATTAATTAAAAATAAACTACTTATGACATAAATCACAAGAAAGCAGTCCCCAAATTGACTAAAATCGCAGCTACAAGTCCAAAATTGCACAAATCATGGTGAAATGAATTAAATTGAAAAGAAAGGGAAATTACATGCTCCAAAACGACGCCGTTTCAGCCAAGTTTATTCCTTTTTTCCGCCAGGTCTTCTTTTCTTCTTCAGTTCGCTTTCTTCTTCCTTAAACTCAACCCGATTCTTCTTCTCCATTAACAACCCTAGACGGCGAAACTCTGCAGCTTATGAACCCAGCATCTCCATGGCTTCCATCGCTCGAAACTTCCTCCAAGCACCCGATATGACCTTCCTCAGACCAAAACCTTTAAATTTTGGGTGATTTCGACGGTGACCCGAGCTTTTATTGCTTAGATTCCGATGATTCAACCGTTAAATTGGCTTCATACTCTGGAGTTTTGCTCTGCACTCCTCCCTTCATCAATTGTTTGGCTCAATTTTAGGTTAGCTCCTCTTAATAAAAAAACCCCCAATTTGATTTCTAAGAACCCTAGCATCAATTTTTCAATCTTTGAGTGAGAAAGGATTTTGAGAGAGAGAGACTTTGATTAAAGAGAGTGAGAGAGTCCGTCTGTTTTCTTTTTTTGAGTATTCGGTGTTTTTACAGAGAAGAGAGGGAATCTTTGATATCCGAGAGAGAAGTGTGGGTTCAGGGGAGAGTTAGAGAGATTGTTCCTGAAAGAGGGAAGGGGGAAAGAGAGTAAAGGATCAGAAAGAGAGGTGAGAGAGAGAGTAATCTCTTTTAGAGAGAGAGAGAGTGAGAGAGACCGAAGAGAGATAGCCCCAAGAGAGAGTAAGAGTTTGAAAAGAGAGAGAACAATAGGGCGAGAGAGAGAGTTGTGTGTGAATCCGAATCCTCCCCTCCCAGCTATCCTCTTAATTCCTTCTTATCTGTTCATCTCATTTTTTATTTTTGATCCTCTGTTTTTGCTCTAACCATTTCATTTGTCCTTTTGTGCATGTTAATTCGTTATGGATTGAGTCAAAAATGAGCTGGCTGCAGCGGTTTGGGAGTCTTCTCTAACTAAGGTAAATTGCGTCTTCTCTCTCTGTAACTAACTGTTTTTGATGGGCCTGATATAAATTGATTCTGCCTTTATACAATTATGTCTTATGATTGCCTAATCTTCATGTTTGATTCCCTGTATTTGAGACTTTCCCCTATGTATCCATTTGGTCTGTACTTGCATGCTACCATTATTCTTAATTTTCAAATGAATGGTGGTGATGAACCCTTTTCAACTTAATGATTTTCTGATGTCAATGTTGCTGTGTTAACCCGATTTGCCCCTTTTTGCTTAATTTTATGCTTTCAATATGCTCTATATATGCTCAAGGGTTTGCAATCCATCTACTGTTTTTTCCATGTCTTGCATGTCCATGGTTGTTACAAGCTGGATCTGTGTAACATGCTTGCTGAATTTTAGCTTGTCAGTTTCTTTTGATCAGTGATCATGTGCAACTGACTTCACTGCTGTTGATTACTCCTGCTTTTCTTGTGCACTACTTTGATCATTTCATTGCATTACCGCTGCTCACACTGAGTTCATTTGCAGGTGCACAATTCATTTTCGCACTTACTTGCTGCTGTTTTGTTTGGCTGCATTGCTTGCTTTCATGCTTATTTATTTAGCTTAAAACATATCCCTTACCAGCTGTATTGCTTCTGTATGTGTGGCATAGTGGGTTCATTTGATTAATTATCTTGTAAAATGAAGTACCAATACCAAATGTGCTTGCCTAAACAAAACTGGAATGGCTTAGCATTAGAATGGGATATTAACATGCAATTTGAATTCCCCCGAGCTAAAACATTCTGAATTTTCTTCTTCTTTCATTCCTTGCAGGTAGAGATGTCAAAATATGACCTGAACCCGATAATCCACCCAACCCGCCGGAACCTGTAACCTGCCCAACCCGATTTGACCAGAAAAAGTAAACGACCCGAACCCGCCCGACCTGAGACCCGAATGACCCGTAACCCTGATGACCCGAAACCCGAATGACCCGAGACCCGTATGACCCGAAACCCGAATAACCCGAGACATTAACCCGAATGACCCGTGAATATTATAAATTAAAATTATCTTTTATTCAATAAAATTTATAATTTTTCTTATTCTAAATCATCTTTTATTCAATACAATTTATATTATTGTTATAATTTTACCAATTATTGTTATGGTTTTACCTATTATAAATTGGCTAAATAGTCCCTTTGCCCCCTGTCCCTGAACTTTGCAAATTTAAACCAGAATGTCTCTTGAACTTTAAATTGTGCCATTTTGCCTCCTGAATTTGAAAAACAGGTCAATTCCCCACTTCACTTCACGGATTTCATTAAATCCCATAAAATTTGCTGACATGGCAAACTTATTCTGATATGGCACTTCCACGTCAGCACTCATGTGGGCCCCACATGACCCTAAATGCTAGGGTGGGGCACGCATGAGAGCTGATGTGGAAATGCCACATCAACGAATTTTATGATACTAAATGGAATCCGTTAGTCAACTGTCAAATCAGAGGTAAATTGGCTTGATTTTACAAATTGAGGAGGCAAAGTGGCACAATTTAAAATTCAATGCTGACCCAATTGACCCAAAGCCCGAGTGACCCGAAGTCAAAACCCGAACCCGCCCAACCCGAGACCCGATAGACCCGAGACCCGAATGACCCGAAACCCGTATGATCCGAGACCCGAATAACCCAAACCCAGATGACCCGTAACCCGAATGACCCGAAAAAACTGCATGACTCATTTGACCCGGACCAGATGACCCGAACCCGAAACCCGCCGAACCCGCCCGTTTGACACCTCTACTTGCAGGTTTGGAGTAAGGTAGAAAAGAGAAATGCATCCCACTTTTGACATGCTAGGGACTTACCTTCACTTTCTGTTTTTTCTTCTTTGATCCTGTACTTTTTCTTTTGTGCCTATACTCAATTGGATTTTGTAATAAATTGACTTTGGGACCTTTCTTGTAAGGTAAAAAAAAGTAAATCTCTTTTTTATTGAATGGGTCTAGTTGAAAATGCTAATGCATGACTATTGTTTATGAATGACACATGTGCAACTGAATGCCTATATGACTAATGGGCAAGTGAAAATAAATATGAGTATGCTTAATGGAAAATGAACATGTGCTGCCAAACTATTGGGCCAATAAATATTAACATGCCTAATAAACACGAATATGATGACAATAAATATGAATCTACTTGGGAAGCAAAAATTTGCCTAAAAAAAGAACACAAATGAAAATAGCTTAGGTGTACTTAAAAACGAATAAAAGCATGCCAACTAAAAACTAGACCCATTACTAAAAGGGTTTAAGCTATATGATTAAAATCCAATTGTTGATCCCACTTTATTTCGGGCCTGATCGGCCCAAAGCCCACTAGGTAAACCCTAGTCTCTAAGTTATAAATAGCCAAGGTATGACATTCTACCTCATAAGCTCAATTATATTCTAATACGCTCTACTCTAAGCTCTATTATGTGATATCACACTCCACCACACTGACAAACACTAAAAGTGGACCTCACTGACTTGACCGTCGGAGGAGGTCCCCCCCCTCAAACACCACAGGGGGACCTCTTTCTAACGGTTTGCTCTCTTGTAGGCCTCTCTCGGAGCTCGATGTTGTGCCGACAATTATTTGGCATCAACAATGGCGCCGTCTGTGGGAAACGGGCAAAAAGCTTTGCTCTTTCGGTCAACTTTTAGCTCTAACGACTGTCTGTTTGAGATCTCGTCGATATCCGGCCATCCTCTCGGTGAACCACCATCACCATCATATTCCCCTCGATGAGACGAGTCAACCGTCAAAATTTCGTCCAGATCCGACATGGAATCCGCCGTACGCGCCCCACGAGCCGCCTCCTCTTCTCTCTCCTCCTCATCGGCTGTCGGCTTAGATCTACGAAAATCCGGCCAAGATCTGCCGACACCACCGGTACTAGCGGCTTGAGGGCAATGAGACGAAATTACCATTAAAATTTCAGCCCGTTCCGCAGCCGTAATCTCCTCCACGCGCCGCTGCCAGAATTATCTCTCCACCGCGGCTTCCGGCTCAGATCTACGGAGATTCGGCCAATATCTCGGCCTCGGGACAACAAGATGAACCTCTTTCCCACGTTTCGAAGGCCGGAGGCGCCCACACGCGCCACCGACGCGCCGACAAGTCTTCAGTCACGCGCCAGACGCTCTCCCTGGATCCAGATCTGCCACGTGGCCCAACCAGGTGCCGCCATGTCATCACTCCTTCTGACACTAGGGCTACGTCATCAAGCCACGTCATCATCCTTGTTAGCCGAACCATCCAATCAGACCTCGCCACGTGGCGCCTAGTCAGCTACCAAAATAATCATGTGGCGACACGTGTCATCCAAGTCAGACAGTTGACTTTAACCGGTCCAACAGACCGTTGACTAAACTGGGTCAAACCAGAAACTTTGACCGGTTCCACTCAAACGAAATCGATTTTCAGCAAACTTAGACCGGTTCCTAAGGTTTCCGAACGTCCGCTTTCCGATTTTGAGGTCAGATTCGGTTAATCCAATCTCGATTACTAATTCCCTTATTTATCATTATGTTATGCATAAATTAAATTGCATTAGCTACGTTCGTTCGGACCTAGAGCGTTGTTCATCTCGGACCATGGTAAATGAACGACTTCGTCTTGGACATTACCACATAAGTGACGAACGTCCAAAAACATCGCCAAATGAACACGAACGCCTTGGACATTCCATCGGACCACGAGTAACATCCTGGACTTTGCCACAGGAACGACGAACGTTAGGATCTTCATGCATTGATCATGCTTACACGATTATACATGCTTAATGCACACTATCTCCCATTTACTAATAACTTAATTGTTTACCTAATGCATTGGGAGCGTCTTTGGATCATAAACGGCCTTAAGATCGACGGGCAATAACTCCGCGATTGAGTATAAACAATATGAACTATGCGATTAAGTAAAAACTAATATGACGAATGTCATCGAAATAAAGCAAAAACACTCGCCCGACCACTTTATGTTCGCTCTCATGACTGGGGGCAATTGTTGATCCCACTTTATTTCGGGCCTGATCGGCCCAAAGCCCACTGGGTAAACCCTAGTCTTTGAGCTATAAATAGCCAAGGTATGACATTCTACCTCATAAGCTCAATTATATTCTAATACGCTCTACTCTAAGCTCAATTATGTGATATCACACTCCACCACACTGACAAACACTGAAAGTGGACCTCACTGACTTGACCGTCGGAGGAGGTCTCCCCCTCAAACACCACAGGGGGACCTCTTTCTAACGGTTTGCTTGTAGGCCTCTCTCGGAGCTCGATGTTCTGCCTGACAATTATTTGGCATCAACACCAATAATACTAAATTATTAAATGAAGCTAAGCCAAGAAATATGCAAAAAAGTCAAAGGTGCACATTAAGATATTTTTGGTATTTTTCAAATGCAATCTAGATGACTAAAAATGAATTAACTAATCTAAATTAAAAGTGGACTTAAAATGACCAAAATGCCCCTGAACATACAAATGACCAGAATACCCCTGGGTGACCCTAACGCCGATTAAGAAATAAATTGATTTATATTGAAGGATATAGGACAAAAACCGGTGTCTACAGCTGCCTCTCTTTGTGCGCTTCCTAACTATCGGGAAGTGTGCAAAGAAGTAGTTTGCATACTTTTTGAGAATTAGGAAGTGCGCAAAGATGTAGACACCCGTCTTTATTGTTGTATCCGTTGTTTTCTCCTTAGTTTCTGAGTGGATCGTCTTCCGATCAGCTTCTTCAAACCGTCTTCCGAGTCAATCATAAAGGATCGTCTTCCGAATCAACTTCTTCAAATTGTGTTCCAATTCAATCTTAAAAGGACCGTCTTCCATTTATCCTTAGAACTGTCTTCCAATTCCATCTTAAAAGGACTGTCTTCCGCTTATCCTTCGAACTATCTTTCAATTCATCTTAAAAGGATCGTCTTCCGCTTATCCTTCGAACTGTCTTCCAATTCCATCTTAAAAGGACCGTCTTCCGCTTATCCTTTGAACTGTCTTCCAATTCCATCTTAAAAGGAACGTCTTCCGCTCTGTCTTCCAATTTGATCTTAAAAGGAACGTCTTCAACTTATCCTTTGAACTGTCTTCCAATTCCATCTTAAAAGGATCGTCTTCCGCTTATCCTTCGAACTATCTTCCAATTCCATCTTAAAAGGACCGTCTTCCGCTTATCCTTCGAACTGTCTTTCAATTCCATCTTAAAAGGATCGTCTTCCGCTTATCCTTCGAATTGCCTTCCAATTCCACCTTAAAAGGACCGTCTTCCGCTTATCCTTCGAACTGTCTTCCAATTCCATCTTAAAAGGACCGTCTTCCGCTTATCCTTCGAACTACCTTCCAATTTGATCATAAAAGGACCACCTTCCGCTTATCTTTCGATCTGTCTTCCAATTCCATCTTAAAAGGACCGTCTTCCGCTTATCCTTTGAATTGTCTTCCAATTCCATTCTTTAGAAAATCGTCTTCCGCTTATCCTTTGAATTGTCTTCCAATTCCATTCTTTAGAAAATCGTCTTCCGATTGACTTGAAATTTGAGAAAATTGTCTTTCGATTGACGTCTGAATATCTAACTTTGATAAACCTTCTTCTGATTGACTTCTGAAAATCTATTTCTAAATAACAGTCTTCCGGTGCATCTTTTAACAATATCATATTCCGATCAACTTCCGAAACCTTGATAAATCATCTTATGTGAACTTCTTGACAAGATCGTTTTCCGATAAATTTCTGAAAACTCTTTATAAATCATCTTATATGAACTTCTTGACAAGATCGTCTTCCGATCAACTTCTGAAAACTTTTGCTAAGCCATCTTCTGGTGTACTTCTTGACAAGATCGTCTTCCGATCAACTTCTGAAAACTCTTGATAAACCATCTTCTGGTGTACTCCTTGATAAGATCGTCTTCCGATCGACTTCTGAAAACTTTTGATAAGCCATTTTCTGGCGTACTCCTTGACAAGATCGTCTTCCAATCAACTTCTGAAAACTCTTGATAAACCATCTTCTGGTGAACTTCTTGACAAGATCGTCTTCCGATCAACTGAAAACTCTTGATAAACCATCTTCTAGTGAACTTCTTGACAAGATCGTCTTCCGATCAACTTCTGAAAACTCTTGATAAGCCATATGCTGGTGTACTTCTTGACAAGATCGTCTTCCGATTAACTTCTGAAAACTCTTGATAAGCCATCTTCTGGTGTACTACTTGACAAGATCGTCTTCCGATCGAGTTTTAAAAACTCTTGATAAACCATCTTCTGGTGTACTCCTTGACAAGATCGTCTTCCGATCGACTTCTGAAAACTTTTGATAAGCCATTTTCTGGCGTACTCCTTGACAAGATCGTCTTCCAATCAACTTCTAAAAACTCTTGATAAACCATCTTCTAGTGAACTTCTTGACAAGATCGTCTTCCGATCAACTTCTGAAAACTCTTGATAAGCCATCTTCTGGTGTACTTCTTGACAAGATCGTCTTCCGATCCACTTCTGAAAACTCTTGATAAACCATCTTCTGGTGTACTCCTTGACAAGATCGTCTTCCAATCAACTTCTGAAAACTCTTGATAAACCATCTTCTGGTGTACTCCTTGAAATTTTCTAAGAAACCTTCTTTCGGATCGTCTTTGATTATCTTTTGAACATTACTTCCTGAGAAAAATCTACTTCTGGTCACTGTCTCTTCTTCATAATTTTGATCTATTGAACCTCTTCTGACTTCTCCCTTTTGCTTCTCCATATTTGCTTGAATGCTTTCTCTTGTCTTTGTCATGCTTATTTCACTCTTTAAATCCACCTCCTTACCTCCTTCAACTGTTTCTGGCTCTATCTCTTTCCCCTTCTTGACTCCATATTTTCTTACCCACTCATTTTCTTGACCTCTCCTTTGGTCATTTAGTGATTCTTCTTTTCCCTCTATCTAATCTCATTCTACAAAGCTGTAGTTTCCGATGTCCTCCACTATTAAGTTCTTCGCTTCCCTCTTCTTTGCTTCCAAAATGCCCATATGCCCTCTTCTCCAATGATCCTGATTTCCTTTGTCTCTAATCATGTGATGTTTGATCATCCTTTTTTCCAAGACTCTGACTCCTTCCTTTGTGAATTCCTGCTATGAATGATAATGGGATGTCTTAATGTATGCATGTCTGTATGCATCTATGCCTTTGTATGCGGAATGAATGATGAGTCAACTTAAGAAGGTAACACGTTGACTCCCGTTGTTTTACTAGTGTCTCTTTGACGAGCTTCTTTGCTTTGGATCTACCACGAATGACTTGAGTTAAGTAGACTCCATTGCCCCATTCTTCCGAGCATCAGTTTCCTTGACTCCATCAATGTCCTCTTCTCTCTACAAATAGATTCATCCAAAAGTCAAAGTTCAAAGGATTGTTGATCATGCAACTTAAACTTCTTGAGACATGTTATGATTGCATTATGATTTCAAAAGAAAATGCCCATTTGCCCCTAACAATATCTTATCCTTTTGCTAAATATGCCCCCGTATGTTGACCCATTTTCGAAAAACTGGTGACCACCACTTAGAAAACTTTCCCGTCTGATATCCTTGACTTAACCTCCCTCATAGGCTCACAGATGGAATGTAAATCTTTTGCAAAACTCATTTTCAAAACATTTTCAATTTGTTATTTATCTCAAAATGATTTGTATCAACACTGGTTATGAAAAGAAGTATGGTACAAAAGGATTGAAAGGCAATTGTTGAAAAAGTTTGTTTTGGAGCGTTGATTGCTCTTGATAAGGCTGGAATATTTTGATGGCTTCATCAACTTTTATTCCCTGTAAGTCGATACTCGAAATGAGGTCATGCTCTCTCAAACTGCTTTGGAGACTCTAAGAATTCCCATCCTTGCTCTAAACTGCCCTTTTGGGTTTTCACCCTAGAGCTATATCATTCTTTTTGGATTTGATTGATTTTTTTCCTCTTCTTTTTTCTTCTTATTCTTCTTTTTTTTTTTT
>AWWV01014212.1:0-12214 GCA_001974805.1 Corchorus capsularis
GAGTTAAGGTTCATGAAACATACCTGGGCAACTTTGATGAAGAGAATTGCTCAAAAAGACAATAAAACTTAAAGTGATAGGAAATAAAACTAGAATAGTTTATTAATGAACTTGAAAAATAAAGACATAAGATAAAGGAAAATTAAAGATAAAGCATAGGTAAACCTCCTCTTCCCCTTCTTTATTCTCATCACAATTGGTATTGCTCTAGTCGACTTCTTCTCCAAAAATTTCTTCTAGTCGAAACTTTACTCTCCCAATATTACTACTTGTGTTTGATGAATAAAGAGGAGGGGTAGAGTACCTTTATATAGTGATCAAGTCCTAAGTCTAGAGGTTTTAGTTAGAGTAAAAAGTAAGAAAACAAACCTTGTTTAGGAGCACATTACCTATTTGGAAAAGGTGATTGTCGTAGAAAGCAATTAGGTACTTAATTTCTAGTCAAAATAGGAAATCAAAATCCTAGTATACTTTGCATGGAGCGGCACGGCACTTTCCTTGCATGGCTCGGACTTAGCGCGGCATCTCCTAGCATGGCCGGGACATGGCCTGGTGCGGCTTGGAGAATGGCCGAGCAGCGGCCTGGCAATGGCGTGGATTGTGCTGGCTGGTGCTGGCGAAGCATCCTGGCGCTGGCCGGGCTAGAGCGTACAACATGGCCTGGCGGTACCGGCTGCGGCATGCTGGTGGCGTCTCGGGCTACTGCTGCATGGCTCGGGTGAAGGCGCGGGACGCGGTCCGGTGCTGGCCTGGTGATGGTGTGGTAATGCCGAGCTATAGCCGGCCATGGTTTGTATGGTGCGAGGCATGGCTAGGTCATAGCCGGTCATGCATGGTCTATGGCTCGGTACTTCTTACTCCTTGGAAAATTTTTCTTCAATTGAATGAAGAAAATTTATAAAACCACAATTTTGTTCAGGGTGACTCCATGAATGGCTAGGAATGACAATGCCATCTTTGTTGCCGTGAGTGGTTGATGCAATGGGTGCTTGTGGCATTGACTAGCATCGCTCCTTTCTAGCTTTTGGAAAGTGTCCTCGTGTTGGCAAATCTTCTTATCTTTCAAAAAGAATTGATCCATGGCTTGCCAATCTTTAGATTTGATCTCTCCAAAGCATCCATGTTCAAGAAACTTGTTGTTTCCCAAGAAATCATGATGTCCATGTCCTAAAAGTTGGGTATCAACAAAATCTTGTACATTTGTGTCATTTAGCTCAGGATGTCCAAGTTGCTCATCATCTGGTGGTTTTTCCTTGTGTTCTACGAATCTTGGAGGAGAAGGTGGAGGGATGTCCATCGTGATATCTTCTTTCGTTGCTTCTGATTCTTCGTGCACAATCTTGGAGACCTCTTTTGGTAGAACAGAAACATTGACCATGCTTGGCTCATCTTCTTCATTATTGAAGAGAAATTGAAAGGAATCTTGCAAATCAAGTTCATATGGATTATTAATTGTTTTGCTTGATACCCCTTTAACTTCCATCACAATTGGCCCTTGATGTCTTTGTGTAGTCTCTACCAAATCAACTGGCTTCCATTGTTCCTTGGGAACTTCTTGAATTGCAGCAATTAAAGGAATATGTACCTCCCTCTTTTGAAGTGAATCAGATTGGCTTTCTTCATTGCATGTCTTCCTTTGTGGTGCAAATCTTTGAGGAAACGGTGGTGGCCCGTAAATGGTCTCCATCTTTTTCATCCCTTCGAATCTTGAACGAGGTTGAGAAGCTTTTGGTGATAAAGTGGGTTGATCCTTCTTGCTTTCGGCTGGAATTTCATCTTTTGGCACTTGATTCTTAGATATCGTAACTGGTGGTGGTACTTCAGGGGAAGCAGGTGCTAAAGGTGGTGATATCGCGGGTGGAAGTGGAATACCAGGTAATACCATCTCTTGTGCAGACCACTGTTGGGTTCCTTCAACTGAATTGACTCCATACCTTTGTGTCGAATTCAAGGGTGGTTGTGATAAGGTGAATGGTTGTTGAATTGCTCCTTGATTTGAGATCACACACTGTACCAAGTTAGTCAAAGCTTCTTGTTGATTAGCTATATTGACAAGTTTTGAATTGAATTCTTTGGCAATCTCCGTTGTGAATGATCTCATAATCTCCATCACCTCATCGCAAGACACCCCTTGTTTAGGCTTTGATATCTCATTCGGCATGCTAAACTGGTAGATATTTTCTGTCATGGTGTTGAGTAGTTTCCTTGCTTCTTCTGGAGTCTTGAGTGTAAAACTACCTCCACTTGCTGAATCAATGTATGTTCGATCTTCATAGAGGAGTCCATCATAAAAATTCTGAATCAGCAGTGCTTCACTGAGGTTGTGATAAGGGCAACTCGCGCAGATCATGTTGTACCTCTCCCAGTATTGGTGCCACTTCTCGTCATCTAGTTGTTGACAAGTAGTGATTCTCTTTCTGACATCAGCACGCTTCGCTTCAGGAAAGTACTTGTTCAAAAATTCTGTCTCCATCTCCTTCCAAGATTTTATGGACTTTGGTGGCAGGCTTAAGAACCAGTCTCTTGCTTTTCCTTCTAATGTTAAAAGAAAAGTTCGAAGCTTTACGTCCTCTTCAGGCATCCCAGTGACTGCAGCACACTTGATAAAGAAACTCTGTAGATGCTCATGAGGGTTCTCATGAAATTCTCCTTGAAAAATCGGCAACATACGGATCACTCCTGGCTTCAATTTGTAAGACATATCCAAAGTAGAATAATTAATGCAGAGCGACGGCATCTCACTGTTGAAGTTCAGCTCCCGTAACGTTTGTAGTTGTGCCATTGGATCTATTCTGCAAAACAAAGATGATCAAGTGCAAATCTAATAGAAAAAAAATAAATAAAAATAAAGAAAAAGAAATTGAAACACAATCTCCCCGGCAACGGCGCCAAAATTTATGATCGGTCGTCAGCAATCATAAAAATAATCCCAACAATTACTAACTATAAATAGCTAGGGCAAGTAGGGGTCGATCCCACAGAGAGATAGGTTATTATTCTTTTTCTTATTAAAAACAAAATAAATAAAGAGAATTTTGGAAGTAGAATTTAATTAAATCTAACAAACAAGTAAAATTAACTAAGAAAGCAGTCAAGAAAATTTAAGAAAACAATTAATTAAAAAGCAGTGAATAGATTGAGAAAATAATTAACGAAAACCCTCCAACATAGAATTAATCTCCCTCTTGACATAAATAACATGGATCATTGATATCTAAAGATTATGAAAACTTTGGATAGCTTGTTGGAATTAAATCCTAAATTACCTAAATTAGATAAGATTTCCCTTCCAGGCTTAAATTATCCCTATCATTCTTTTAGCAATTAATTTTCCTTCCGGGCTTAAGAACCACTAAAGAACAAAGCATTAAGAACTAGTAATTTATAAACAAGCACAACAAACAATTTCTTGCCCATTGATTCTTATCTCTCTTGGAAGGAATTTCCATTCTCCTCCAATTGCTACAAACAATTAAATCCGAATTTCCATCCTAGATTTAATCTAGCTAATGTTAACTTAATTTATCAAGATAGAGTCAACTCCAATCAATCAAAACAAGAAACATAGAATTAAAACAGAGATTTAAGAAATACCCTAAACAATTTTCATATAAAAGCACAAAATCTCACCATGATATAAGTCAAGAGATCAATTAAATTCTACATTGGAGAAAAGAAAATGATTACTCACTCATGAATTGAGTGAGCATCTACAAATAAGAAGAAGAAAACTTATCTATGGATGAAGAAGAAGAGGGGGCGGCGGCTCCTAGGGTTTCTCCTCCAAATCTTCAAGCAATTCTACAATATATTTTTCTAAAGAGAGAATACATCAAAACCTAGACCTAAGGTGGCTATTTATAGGAGAAAAATAACCTAAAGACTCCTATTAGACTTAGGATATAAGTCTAGGACGTTCTAGGGGCTGAATTGGTCTCCAAGTTGACTTAAAAGTCTTCCTAGGGTCCAAATCCAAGTGAAAGTAGGATCCTGAAATTTCCAGAAATCGCACAGCAACTTCGACATCAGTTTTGGGCTTGAAAACAGCAGAACTGGGCTTTGGACTTCAAAGAAAAGTTGTAGATCTCGAGTTAGCTTTCCAACGGCTACTCATGGGCCTAAAACGGATATCTGAGCAGAAAGTTATGGCCTTTTTACCGAGACTGCGCTGAATCCGGGATTAAATCACAAATCTGCGGGAAATTACGGGATTTGGATATTCTTTTGAATATTAAGCCCACAAATTGAGATTTTAACTCCAATTATAGGTTTATATGGGCTGAGTATAATCCCATATAAAATATCCAAAAATCCTTAACTTCCGGGCTTCATCTGGGCTTGTCTTCAATCCTTTGCAAATTAAGCTCCAATCTTCAATTCTTGCTTCTTGAAATAATTCTTCAATGGTGTTAAAGTCTTCAAATTGTCTTCAATAAATCTTCAAACACGAACTTCGAATCTTCAAATCTATACTCAAAATTACTTTACTCTTATATGTGTAAAAAGTCATTAAAATAGCTCCAAAAGTAGTGAAAATTAAGAAATTTCCAATTTCACATCTCTTAAAGAGTCAAAACACAAATATCATCAAAATAAAGCAAATTAAAGCATAAATAGAGCCAAAAACATAGAAAAATAGCCATAAGAATAGGGTTGTTTTTCGCTCGATCAGTCATACATTCCTCTGCTAAGTAACCTTCAGCAATGGACCTTTCCGGAAACCGTTTGTTTAGCACATAAGACCCCAACTTACCCAAGAACCTAAGAAAATAGTACAAGTTAAATCTTTTGTACTATATGGATATGGAAAATAGTACATTGGTTTTACTAATGAAATAGTTTACCTTTCGACTGGATACATCCACCTAGGAGAAACCGGTCCACCAAGTTTTGCTTGTAATGGCAAGTAAATAACCAAATGCACCATTATCGTGAAAACACTAGAAGGAAAAATCTTCTCTAGATTGCATAAAGCTAATGCGGCGCGATGTTGGAGTTGGTCGAACTCATATAGCTTTAGAACCTTAGCACAGAGAGCGTTGAATATGTTACAAAGCTCAATTAGGGCTGTTGTCACTTTCTTCGGCAATGACGACGGTAAGGCTATTGGAAGTAAGTCATGCAATAAAATGTGACAATTATGTGACTTTAAATTGTAAACTTTCCGCACATCGTGATATATTTGACGCATACCCATCCGAAACCTTGATGTTCTTCAATGATACGGGGTTGCTCTAAATGAGCTCAAATATGAGTTGCTTCAACTATACCTGAATGTATTTTTGTTTAAAGTGCTTAAAGAATAGCACTTCAAATCCTAAAGGGTTAGTGTTTGGGAAGAGTTTAGGTTCATTAGATCAATTCAAAAAGGAATTGATGAGATTTAAGCACACGGATTCAAGGTTCTCAAGGATACAGATATCACCACCAAGAGCTTGAATCGGTTGAAGCTCACCACCAATGGACTCAAATTGATACAGAAATCACCACAACTTGAATTTAATGGGTACAAAAACTTTTATTGATTCCAAATCAAGATGAGATTCAGAATTTCACCACTCAAATTGACAAGGAAAGATCTTGATCACCTAGACAAGGTTACAAGACAAGAACAAAGTTCATAGGTTCAAAATTACAAGCTAATGAGAATAATGCTCATCCGTAGCTTATATACTCGGATTAACACTTAAACAAGCTTACTTAAGTCTAATTAAACATGCTTAGATGAACATATAACATAAGCCAATCAAAACATCCCACAATAGAATGGCTAATTAAGTCTTCCAAAGGAGTGTGTGAACTCAATTCGGATTGTAGGTGGTTGAATTGATCAATTTCATGCACAAAATCATGTCATCTTCAAATTGCTCCCAACTTGCATCCAAACTCCAACCATGATCAAGAGATTCATCAAAGGGTTTTCCAAGCCCCTTTTGTTGACTAACACGTGTTGGATGGAGAAAGGTGGTCATCAACATGTGACATGGCATGAGAGGTGCTTGCTTCCACATAAGCTTCAAGTTGGTGAGGTGCTTGCTTGGCTCCAACGTGGCTACCTTAGTCCCACTCAAAGTGAAATGTCATCAAAGCAAGGTGCTCACATGGTAAGGTGCTTGCTTTACTAATTGCACTATCTTCACCCAAATCATCTCCCAAGCTCAAATGAGAAACTCCCGTGTCATTCTCCCCCAGTTGAAAAAGAAGTGGAGTATCTTCTTGGACATAAAGAACAAGATCAGAGATGTTGAAGGTAGGAGACACACCATATTGTTTGGGTAGATCAAGCTTGAAGGCATTATTACCAATCTTCTTTATGATCTTGAAAGGGCCATCCGCTCTCGGTTTTAACTTTGCAAACTGACCTAATTGAACCTCCCCTTCCTTAAGTGAATCCACACCAAGTCACCCACATCAAGCTTAACATACTTGCAGTGCTTATTACTTTGCTGCATATACTTCATGTTTTGGCTTGCAATTTTCTCTCGAGCATCACTATGCAGCTTCTTAATCTCCTTTTCTCGTGCATCTGCATCACTACTATACTGCCCACTAGAACAAGAAGGAGTTAGATCCAAAGGAGTATAAGGATTGAGACCATAAACTACCTCAAATGGAGTCCTCCCAATGGATGAGTGAAAGGACCGATTGTGTGCAAACTCTATTTGTGGTAGAACCATGTCCCATTGCTTGATATTCTTCCCCACATAACTCCTCAATAAGCTCCCCAAACTCCTATTAGTAACTTCAGTTTGGCCATCGATTTGTGGATGATAGGCCGAACTAAACTTCAAAGTTTTCCCTAGCTTCCTCCAAATGGTCCTTCAAAAATGGCTAAGGAACTTTGCATCTCTATCCGAAACAATACTCTTAGGAACACCATGCAATCTCATTACCTCCTTGAAGTACAATTCGACAATGTGACTTGCATCATTTGTCTTGTTGTAAGGAACAAAGTGAGCCATCTCTGAGAATCTATCAACAACTACCATGATGGAGTCTTTGTTTCTTTGTGTCCTTGGCAACCCGAGCACAAAATCCATACTTACATCCTCCCATGGTGCATTAGGAACCGGCAATGGAGTGTACAACCTACTATTTTGGCTTATAGTCTTGGCCAAATAACATGCTTGACATGATAACACATGCCTAGCTACATCTCTTTCAAGCCTCGGCCAATAGAAGTTTTGCTGCACCATGAACAAAGTCTTTGTCCTTCCAAAATGCCCACTTAAAGTACCACCACGAGGTTCTTCAAGAATGGCTAACCTCAAAGAACATCTTGGAATACACAATCGGTTAGCATAAAAGAAGTAATCATCAACAAGACAATAAAGCTTACTAGGACCATGTTGACAAGCCTCCCAAGCATCTCCAAAGTCTTCATCATGCTTGTACAAGTCCTTAATAGCTCCAAATCCAACAACTTGCACTTGTAGTGTGGTAAGAAGTGAGAACTTCCTACTAAGTGCATTGGCCACCGCATTTTGAGACCCGACCTGATCGAGCTCAAATTATGCATATTTTTATAGCTATTTTTCTATACTTTTTGCTACTTTTATATGCATTTTTACCTTGTTTTTTAAGTATTTGTGTTTTTAGTCTTGCTGAGATGTGAAATTGAGAATATGTTTATTTTCACTACTTTTGGAGCTATTTTGATAACTTTTTACACAGATATTAGCAAAGTAATTTTGAGTATAGATTTGGAGATGCAAAGTTCATGTTTGAAGATTTCTTGAAGATAATTTGAAGATTTAAAGATCATTGAAGAATTATTTCAAGGAGCAAGAATTGAAGATTGGAGCTTATTTGCAAAGGATTGAAGCCAAGCCCAGAAGAAGCCCAGAAGTTAAGCACTTTTGGATATTTTATATCAGATTATACTCAGCCTATATAAGACAACAATTGGAGTTAAAATCCCAATTTATAGGCTTAATATCCAAAGGAATATTCAAATCCCGTAATTTCCCGTAACTAGTCCTATTTGGAGTAGGAAATGGCGCAGTCTCGGTAGAAAGGCCATAACTTTCTGCTCAGATGTCCGTTTTAAGCCCATGAGTACTCGTTGGAAAGCTAACTCCGAGATCTACAACTTTCCTTCGAAGTCCGAAGCCTCCTTCGAAGTCCGAAGCCCAATTCTGCCGATTTCAAGACCGAATCTGCCTGTGAACTTTCTGCAGAAATCCAGAAAATTCCAGAATCCTACTTTAACTTGGATTCTACTCTAGGATGACATCTAATCCAACTTGGAGTCTAAGTCAGCCCTAAACCGCCCTATCTATGTTCATCCACTATAAATAGCCACCGTAGGTCTAGATTTTGAATGTAATTTTTATTCTCATAAGATATATTGTTTAGTTGAAGATTTGGAGGAGAAAAACCCTAGGAGCCGCCGCCCCCTTCTCTTCCTCATCCATAGATAAGTTCTCTTCTTCTTATTTGTGGATGCTCACTCGATTTATGAGTGAGTAATCCTTTTCTTTTCTCCAATGTAGAATTTAATTGATCTCTTGACTTATTCCATGGTGAGATTTTATGCTTATATATGAGAATTTATTTGAGTATTTCTTGGATCTCTGTATGAATTCTATGTTGCTTGTTTTGATTGATTGGGTTGATACTCTCATGATAAATTGAGTTAGCATTAGCTAGATTAAGTTATGAATTGAACCTCCAACTTAATTTTATGTAGCAATTGGATGTGAATTGATCCTCCGTCAAAGAGAGAAAAGAATCAATGGGCGAGAAATTTTTCATTGTGCTTGTTATTAAATTACTTGTTCTTCATGCTTTGTTCCTAAGTGATCTTTAAGTCCTGAAAAAGTAATTGGTTGCTGAAAGAATAAAAGGGATAGATTGACTTTGATCGGTAATCTAATCTACTTAAGGTAATTTAGGATTTAAATCCGATAGGCTACTCAAGGTTCTCATAATTATTAGATATCAATGATCCATGTTATTTTTGTCAAGAGTGAGATTAATTCTATGTTGGAGGTTTCTATTTAATTGTTTTCTCATAATATTCACTGCTTTTTAGTTAATTGTTTTCTTTAATTTTCTTAATTGTTTTCTTAGTTAATTGTTGGTTAGATTTAATCTTAACTTTTCTTCAAAATTCTCTTTATTAATTTGTTTTGTTTGAGAAAAGGAAGAGCCGATCTCTCTGTGGGTTCGACCCCTACTTGCCCTAGCTAGTTTAGTTAGTAATTGTTGGGATATTTATCTTTATGATTGTTGACGTTCGATCATGACCTTATGCTCGATAGAAAAGCTAAAGGATTGCAAGAACTCAACCCACTTAGCATGTCTTCTATTCAATTTGTGTTGTTGAGTAATGAACTTCAATATGCTTCATGATCCGAAAGCAACATAAAATGTTGTGGTAGCAAATATTGAGACCAATGATCGAGAGCTGTCACCAAAGCATAGAACTCTTTGTCATAAGTAGAGTAGTTCTTTTTCCATTCATTTAACTTATCACTGTAGAATGCAATTGGGTGTCTTCCTTGGCTCAAAACAGCCCCAATGCCCACATCCGAGGCATCACACTCTACTTCAAACGGAGAGTTGAAATCAGGTAGCTTCAAAATACGTGCTTCGGCCACTCTCTTCTTTAGCTCTTCAAATCTAGCATTGTTACGATTAAACTAGCCTAAAACAATAAACAAGAACAAGAAGATTTTACGTGGTTCGATCAATTTGATCTATGTCCACGGGCATAGAGAAATTCTTATTAATTTGGGAGAAAAAGATACATCAAGAATACAAGATATAGACCCCTTATATAAACATAGGGTATTTAGTCCTGCGGCCCGATCCCTCCACTTCCATCACAGACCTCTAGGAAAGATCCACAAAATTCGTAGCTCCACAAATTTCGGGTCGGGTCACAATTCGGGCCGGGTTAACAAGAATTCCAGGCACAAATAACAATTCTCCACCTTGACTTGAATTCTACATAACCCAATCGAAGTATCGCCACCTTGACTTAAGTTTACCAAATCACCAAAATAAGCCAAGTTTCCCTCTCTGCCAATCAAGCCCCTAAGGACTTCATGCTATGCGAACATTTACCAAGTCCAAGCTATGCTTGAACTTGTCAGTTGTCAATGGCTTCGTCAACATGTCTGCAGGATTATCAGCTGTAGGAATCTTCTCTATAGTGGCCACCTTATTATCCAAAGCATCACGAATAAAATTCAATCTAACATCAATATGCTTTGATCTTTCATGATACACAGGGTTTTTTGCCAAACTCAAAGCACTCTGACTATCACAATAAATAACAGGTTTCGAAACACCCAAACCCAAACTATCAACAAGACCATGCAACCACATACTTTCTTTAATCCCTTCAGTCAATGACATATATTCTGCCTCAGTAGTAGACAAAGCAACAGTTGCTTGAACTGTTTCTTTCCAACTAATAGCACAACCATACAGGGTGAAGATATAACATGTTAAAGATCTTCTTTTAATAAGGTCACCAGCATAATCAGAATCAACATAACCAATCAATCCAGAATTACCATCAGAACCATAAACCAAACAGACATTCTTCGTTCCATTCAAATATCGCATAATCCACTTAACAGCCTCCCAATGAGCTTTACCAGGATTGCTCATAAACCTACTAACCACACTAACAGCATAAGCTAAGTCTGGCCTAGTGCAAACCATAACATACATCAAGCTACCTAATGCGCTAGAATATGGTATTCTACTCATACAGTTAACTTCATCATCAGAACTAGGTAGAGCACTAGCATCAAGTTTAAAATGTGCAACTAAAGGGGTACTAACCAGTTTGGCTTTATCCATTTGAAAAGATTGCAGAACCTTTTCGATGTATTTCTGTTGAGATACATACAACAATCCTGCTTTTCTATCCCTCCAAATCTCCATACCCAAAATCTTTTTCGCCGCACCCAAATCCTTCATCTCAAATTCACTGCTTAGCAAAGCTTTCAGGCTATTAATCTCAGCCAAATCCTTGGCTGCAATCAACATGTCATCAACATATAGCAGCAAATATATATATGAACCATCAGACAACTTCTTAGAGTACACACAGTTATCATACTGATTTCTAGCAAAATCATGAGAAACCATAAATGAGTCAAACCTCTTATACCACTGTCTAGGAGACTATTTCAAACCATACAAGGAAATCTGCAATAAGCACACATGGTCTTCATTCTCAGAATCAATAAATCCCTCAGGCTGTGACATGTAAATCTGTTCCTCTAGATTACCATGCAAAAAAGCAGTCTTAACATCTAACAGTTCTAGATAGAGATCAAGAGTACTAACCATGGCTAGAAGAACCCGAATAGTTTTGTGCTTCACAACTGGTGAGAATACCTCATTGTAGTCTATTCCCTCCTTTTGCGAGAAACCTTAGCCACAAGTCTAGCCTTGAACCTTGCAGGTTCTACTCCGGGGATTCCCTCTTTCCTTTTGAATGCCCATTTACATCCTACTGGTCTCACTCCTTTTGGCAATGGTACAAGCTTCCATGTCTTATTCTTTGCAAGAGACTGCATCTTCTCATTCATAGCTAACAATCAATCTGCTGCATTCTCACTCTTAATTGCTTCCTTATAGGATCTTGGTTTATCAGAGTCAATAATTTCTGCCACTGACAAAGCATATGCAATAGGATCAGTTTCACCAACATTAAGACTAATGCAATCTGCATACCTCTGTGGCTTTTTTATTTCCCTCCTGGTTCTCCTTTCTGCTATACTTTTTGACAAATCATCAGTTTCAGTTCAAGGCTCTTCTGTAGTAACAGAAGGTGATTTCAAAGGTGGAGCATCAAATACCACACTCTGGTCAGTACCTGCAAGATCAACAAGCTCCTCTTTCTGGCTAAACATAGCAGATTCATCAAAGGTTACATCTCTGCTAATAATAACTTTGTTGCTATCAGAATGCCACAACCTATAACCTTTAACACCAGTTCCATATCCTAGAAATATGCACTTAATTTCCCTAGGCTCCAGTTTACCATCATTAACATGAGCATAAGCAGGACAACCAAATATTCTCAAGCTAGAGTAATCACAGGGTTTATCGTACCATACCTCTTGAGGAGTCTTCAAATCAATCGCAGTTGATGGAGACCTATTCACCAAATAAGCAGCAGTATTAACTGCTTCAGCCCAGAACTTCTTCGACAAACCAACATTTAGTCGCATGCACCTACCAC